>JANAVB010032219.1:4532964-4577964 GCA_029216955.1 Iris pallida | reverse complement strand
AGGTTCTCCGCACCGGAGCTGTCGAGGTCAACTTCATGGCCGTCGACCTCTCCACCGTCATGTTCACCATGGAGAGGGGGCAGGACGTAGAGGAGCTGAAGGAGTTTGTGCTCGGCCAAGACGAGGCGTACGAGATGAAGATCGGGGAGCAACTCTTTCGAGGGCCCGGCGATCCTTCTCTTGGTCAAGTCGTTGCTGAGATGTTGCGCCGCCGAGAGAAGGCCTCAACGTCCCAACGATGATGAGTTAGTTATAAGAGTCCGAATTAACCTTTTCATTAGTTCTTGAATATTTATTCGAGGTTAAAGCACCCAAAATTTGTACAGTATTAGTTTGGATGTATTCTTTTTTATTATCGAGTATGTAGGTGTGTTTGATTGCAAGGTGGAAAGTATATGGAAAAAAAATTAATTTTATGGAATTATTTTTCTAGAAAAAAATTTCATATAATTTTTAAAAAATATTTCAATCACAAATTTTCTACCAATTGTAGTGTTACTACCCTTCAATAAAGTAAGTATTAATTATGATTTGAAAAAACCAATGACTAAATGGTAAATATATTTTTCTCCATAAATAAACAAAAAAAATTTTAAATTTTTTTTCTTATCCTACGTTTTGGTTATCCAAACAAGTGAAGGAAAAAAATTAATTTTACCTTCATTTTACTTTCCTCCATTTTCTTTTCCCTCAAATTTTTCTTCCCCTCCTAAAAAAAAAGTTCACAAACACACTGTAAAAGACCAAATACCTCGAACATTGTCTTCGATCGCTTATGATATTCTAAGGGCCATTATAAATACTAAAAATAATCTTTTTTAACCACTATAATTTTTTTTCATATTCTATTATTTCAGTTTCTTAAAATTATGGATACTTAAATTTAAAAATGGAGACTTTATCTTAGTAATATATACATTTGAGACCTTCCGATTTTTGGTTGTCTGTGTGTTCGCAAGACTTGCACATACTTAGAAATAACCATATCGACAACAAACAATGTTGTATTTTGAAACTTTGATATTTTCATAAAATTTTCTCTATTTGGTAAAAGGACATTCAAAACTATAGCAATATTAGCATTAGCAACATATTTTCACACAATACATATGATTGCCTATCACGAAGTTAAATTTTCACACTCATCATTTCTTTGTCCCTTAACACGATAGGAATGTTAGATTTACGTCAGATGTAACGCAGAAACTTTACTCAATCATAATTCTCTCATAATAATATTTTTTATGTTTCTCTTATTCTCAACTATTAGAACATACAATAGTGATATCTTATATATACTAGCATATGTGCACGTGCCTTGCACGTATTTTAAAATTTTTTAATTAGTTTAGAAAGACTCTTTAGGAAGATCAAAGGGTAGTCTTCCTAATTACTAAGTTGTCCTTATCAAAATTAATAAACTATTTTTAATTAGTATAAGTATGTAAGAGTATTTTTGGAATTTAAAAGTTTTACCATCTAAGTTTTCCTATTATATAGTAGAATAGATAATACGAAACTTCTAGCTTTTGCCGTGAAACTTTCATGTTCCAAAAATGTACTTCTTCAGCCTATATATATATATATATATATATATATATATATATATATATATTATATAAAACACAATGGTTTTTGAATACTAGGGCTGACTGTGCCAAGATAAAGAGTGGTTGGGATTTAATCTTGGTGAATCAACGGTTGTGGATGAGCATTATTGAGAGTGGGGTTTTATGGGGAATCCAAAGAGTGGGGTTTGCACTCATAATGGTTGTGGATGAGCATTATTGGGAGTGAGGTTTTATGGAGAATGAGCATTATTGAGAGTGGGATGTTGTGGATGAGCATTATTGAGAGTGGAGTTTTATAGGGAATCCAAAGAGTGGGGTTTGCACTCATAATGGTTGTGGATGAGCATTATTCGGAGTAGGGTTTTATGGGGAATGAGCATTATTGAGAGTAGGGTTTTATGGAGAATCCAAAGAGTGGGGTTTGCACTCATAATGGTTGTGGATGAGCATTATTGAGAGTAGGATTTTATGGGAAATCCAAAGAAAATTCACATCCAGCAGTGGTTGGGATTTAATATTTTGATGGGGGCCTCATAATTATTATTGTTTGTTTAAAATTGGGGGTCCAAGATTTGAGGGGGAATACCTTAAATGAACCGTGCCCGATGGGCACGGGTTATGACTAGTATATATATATATATATATATATATATATATATATATATATATATTATATATAATATATATATATATATATATATATATATATATATATATATATATATATATATATATATATGAGTATATACTTAGGAATATTTATACAAGTATGTTTTATACGAGTACTAGTCATAATCCGTGCCCATAGGGCATGGTTCATTTAAGGTATTCCCCCTCAAAATCATGGACCCCCAATTTTAAACGAACAATAATAATTATGAGGCCCCCATCAAAATATTAAATCCCAACCACTGCTGGATGTGAATTTTCTTTGGATTCCCCATAAAACCCCACTCTCAATAATGCTCATCCACAACCATTATGAGTGCAAATTCCACTCTTTTGATCCCCCATAAAATTCCACTCTCAATAATGCTCATTCCCCATAAAACCCCACTCTCAATAATGCTCATCCACAACCATTATGAGTGCAAACCCCACTCTTTGGATTCCCCATAAAATCCCACAACCGTTGATTCACCAAGATTAAATCCCAACCACTCTTTATCTTGGCACAGTCAGCCCTAGGATTCAAAAACCTTTGTGTTTTGTATAAGAGATATATACATGAATATATATAATATACATGAATATATATAATATACATGAATATATATACATGAATATATATAATATACTTACGAGAATAAGTATATATAGGAGAATATATATATATGGGAGAATATATATATATATATATATATATATATATATATATATATATATATATATATAAAATATATATATATATATATATATATATATATATATATATATATATATATATATATATATATATATATATATATATATATAATATACATAAAACACGAAATATATATATGTATGTATATATATATATATATATATATATATATATATATATATAATATATACATATATATATATATATATATATATATATATATATATATATATATATATATATATATATGAGTATATACTTAGGAATATTTATAAAAGTATGTTTTATACGAGTATATATACATGAATATATATAATATACTTACGAGAATAAGTATATATAGGAGAATATATATATATTTTTTTCTTATATATAGGAGAATATATATATATAGGAGAATATATATATATATATATATATATATATATATATATATATATATATATATATATATATATATATAAGAGATAAATGTACACAAAATTATCTATAAGAAATATATATACACAACCTACTGTTACATGGGAACAAGGAGTTCCTAAATAGGAAAACCTACTGTTACATGGGAACAAGAAATAATATTAAGCACACAAGTTTTATATAAATGTGTTTGATCCATGTTCTCAACCAAGCTCAATCCAAATAACCCATGACAACCAAGGATACAAGTATAAGAAAATGGACATGAGGAGTTGGAAGAGGGAGGGATTACCTCCGGCGTCCTCATTCACTACAACGAAAAAGCTGGAGGTTGGCCTGGCCGACGCAGCATTTGATGGTGTTGTCGCACGGACATCAGCTCACAGCAGCTAGGAGCAGCCGCTACATTCCTGGCGGTAAGGAGAAGTTCCAGTCTTGGTCGTCAGGGCGAGGGGAGGTGGCGGTCAGCCGAGTGGCACATGGCGGCAGTGCTGAACGTAGCAGTAGCAGCTGCAACGACGTTCGGGAGGAGGAGATGAAGATGATGGCGAGGAAGATGATGAGATGATGGTGAGGGTGATAAAGATGATGATGAAGGTGGTGAGGAGGATGATGAAGATGATGAGATTGCTAGGATTTAAGGGGGAGTATAAGATATTATAAACTTTACAAAAAACAAGTAGGTGTTGTGGGTTGTGATTGGCCAAGGGATTACATGTGTTATAGGTGCTTTCTCCAAGAATATTTGTGCATGGCCAAAAGAGGCTAATTGACATGAAAGGGGTTTGAATGGGTTTAATTAGAGGATCTCCCCCAAAATTTTGGATTAGGAGTTGGTCATTTGGGATTAGGGTAAATAATGTTGGGTGTTTGGTGTTTTGTAGGGATGCATTGGTATTGTGTGTATAGGTATTGACAATAGGGATGACATGATGCTTGGGTTGAGTCTAGTTGCGTTGGGTCGGGTCACAAATGGGTCTTGGTGAATTTAAATAGCATAATTTAGTCATTTATAATCACAAAAAAATAAGTAGCATATGAGGGCTCAAATGTATGGGACATTGTGTAGTAGGCTCAATGTGGGTCGTGTACTTAACTTCGGTTGACTGGTTTGTGTCGAAATAGTATCCCAAATCGAGTCAAAAATAAATATGACTCCGTGGGGTTAGGTCTTGTGTCAAGAAAGTTGTGCGATAAAAATGAAGCACAAGATGGTATGTCTGTATGGGAGATAAAGGTCATGGGTGTAGAGTGTCTCAACTAGATCATGCATAAAAAGTTGGTTTCAAAAAAATACTAGTCTTGTGCTCGTAATTTAATAGTCACGACAACGTGCAAATGATAATAAAAAATAAGTAGGAAATCATGAATAACTTAGAAATTCAAATATAATTGGACTAAATTCCAAATTAATCTAGATAATTCTAATTAAATTTTCAGAGGGCATAAAATCTATCCACCGTAGAGAATTTCGTCCTCAAAATTTAGACATCTAATGTAACAGTAAGATAGAAATAAATGAAGAATAATACATGCATGCCTACATACGTACCCCTATGATATCCTCGGGATGCTAGTACTCTCTGGGATGCAGTCGCCTGTGCTGGGGGCCTGGGTCCAGGTGGAGATGGCCTTGGTGCTAACTATTGAGCTCTGCCATAGTGCGGCGCAGTCCACAGCCCAGTATTATCGTGATCTGCACCTTATTCATTGGTTGAGCCTCTTTCTGCATTCCTTCTGAATGTGGCCCTGCTTGCCGCAATAGTAACAAGTTAGAAATTCCTTCATCTAGTACGGAGCAACCCATTGCTGATGATCCGGACTTTTAGTCAGTCCTCCTGTCTGAACTCTGGTTGGTGCGGCTGTCTGAGTAGGGCACCTCGCACTCAACGGATCCCTATTTATGGCTTCCTGAACTTTAGCCTCAGCTAACACCTCTTCGTAGGTAGTCTTCGATTGTGCGCTCAGGTATCACTGAAGCTCCTTCATTAGGCCGTGATGGAACCTCTGGGCCTTCTCCCTCTCATCTGATATCAGTAGTGTGCCGAACCGGCTAAACTCTGCATTGTACTCATCCACGTCATGTTCCCCTGCTTGAGGTGGAGGAACTGATCGTAGATAGCGTCACAGATGGTAACTGGAAAGTACTTTGCCTCAAAGTACTTAAAAAACTGCTCCCATGTCTTGTCGTTGCCGACTTCGTGCTCCTTCAATTCCCACCAATGATGGGCGTTCCCCTCCACCTGGGTCCTTACGGTAGTCATCCACATGTCAGCAGGTAGCTGCGAAGCATCCAAGATCTTCTGCGTGCTGGTTATCAAATCTGATATCTCCTTCGGGCTTCCATTTCCCTTGAAGGGTTTCGGGTCCATCAGGAGGTACCTCAAATGCTGCCCGTCTGCTGAACTGGTATTGGGGCAGGTAGTAGTATAGGTGTTGGGGCTGCCATCCTCTCCAAGGCAGTCATCAGAGTCTGTAACCCCACTTCTCATATTTTTCTTTTATTATTTTAAAAGATTTTCTAAATAAGATGGATTAAGTAATACATTGATTTTCATTTTTAAATTTTTCTTAGGAAACCTTTTGATAATTTAATTCCTTTAAATCTCTTGAGTACTTCTTTTAGGCCAACCGGCTAGGCTTAATTTTGGGCCTCTCCTCAGGCCCATACAAGAAAGCCTGATAAGTAGGCTCAGGACCACATATTTTTAGATTAGGTTATTTCGTTGGTTTTCCTTCAACACTGAGTTGGGAAGAACAAATTGAAATTTGTTCTAACCGTTTTTGTAACAAACTTCCTTTTCCATCTAGCCTTCTCCCCAAAACTTTGGTGCCAATTCGAATCGAGTATCTTCACAGTAATTTCTATTTTCTATTTAAACCTCCCATTCGCCCAAATCGAGATTCAGTCCTTCTTCTTTTTCCAAACCTCCTTGATTTTAAATTGGAAAGAGCAGAGCCATGCTGAGGAGTTTCGTATTTTTTGGAAGCAGCTAGGAGAAGGTCCTTCGAAGCCCTGCTGTCCCTGACGATTTCAATTCTCCATCAGTCCTCGCAGGGAATAGTTGATGACAAATTGAGGTGAGCTTTTATTGAAGATTGTTCGTTGAACTCTTGAAATTGTTGTCGAATTGAAATTTGATCGAATCCAAATTTGAATCACTGTTTGTAGGATCTCGATTTAAGGAGCAGTCGATTTCGTTGGATTTCTTTTTGGACAATTGATCTCTGCTGATTGTTCAATCAATTGATGAGGTGAAGAATCGTTGTTTGATTAGTTTAGTTCAGATTTGTTATTTCTTGATTTGTTCTTCAAATTTTCACTGTATTGAAATTATAGATCGGATTGGAGAGTAGCAGTTGAATTTCAAATTGATTAGTAAATTCTAAGATTATGAACTGGTAAGCTTTCTTTGATTTAAAGTTCGTATCGATTCCTTCCATCTAAGTTTTGATATTTCAACCAAGTCGACCTCTCTTATTTGAAGGTCTCGAGCAATGTGACAGTAGTGTAAATCGGATCTGTGTTGAAGAACAGAAGGAATTGAGATTTGGACAAATACGTATCAATAGATCCTTAATATCATTGGTATCCTAGTATTGAGTAATTGAGAATACCTTATTTTTATCCTTAATTACTGTAGTGTTCTTGATGATTATCAGGATACAATACTTGTGAATTAATCTAATCTTAGAGGAGCATTTCTGCTCAGGTAAATTTCAGATCCCCTTTTTGTGATCGAGCTCTAATTTATTGATGTCAGTTGTGCTTAGATAGCAGTTGAGGTTTCTGAATTGTTGCATATTAAGAATGTGTGGTAAGGTTGGTATCTGTATGTATCAGGAAATAGGGAGGAACAACAATGTAATGACAGGTTTTAGTTGTTACTGTGTCAGCATTTCTTTAGATGTTGAGTTGAGGGGACTGTAGTGCTCGATTTAAATTGATGCTACATATGTGAGTCCACCACTGTGGGATGGCTAGTTCTTATGAACCTGGGTTTTGTTCCCTACTATTTACTGTAATGAAATGGATATAGCTGGGTTTTATTCCTGAATTCAAAGGTAGGATAATTCAGTGTTATATGGGGGACTGTCATGTTCAGGTTGTAATATCAGTCCTTAGATTAGGACTGATTTTGATATCTGTTCTTATTTAAGGGCTGGTTTGTGTTAGTTCAGAATAGGACTGAATTATACCAGTCTAGACAGGTTTATGTCAATCATGTTCAAGACTAACACTTTGAAATTGAACATCCAGTTGGGTATTTCTGGTTGGGGATTTATTTTAGACTAAGAAGAGATTACAGTACATGGTATAACTAAACCTAGTGTGTTAATTTTTATGTTCTGCAAATGAACATGTGGGAGGCTTAGTTCTTGATTTTACATGTGATTCAAGCAGTGATGAGTTACCCGAGAAGTCCTATCAGGATTTCTTGATTTAGATTGATAAGTCTTACTGTGGTGTATATTACTGGGGTTGTATTGATTAAACCCATGTAAAATATTTGGACAGGTAGAACTGGACTGTGGGTATCAGTCTTAGGGACTGAGTTTGATATCATTCCTACCAAGACTGATTTGTCTCACTGAGACTGATATTGTATCAGCCCTACCAAGACTGATTTATCTCAGTAACCTGGTAGTTGATATGGGGTTCTCATAGGCTATAGTTATGAGTTGGTGACTTTTGGCATATTTTGGCTGTCAGTTAAGCTACTAACTGAGACTTGGTTTAGCAAGCAGTAACTTTACATTTTAGTTTCTCTGACTTTGGGTAATATAGAACCTAAGTTTCAGTCCTGAGTTGGATTCCCATTCCCCTATCTTAGCTCAGTAACTTTGATACATGTTCTGTCGAAGACTGAACTGTTCCATGTCCTGTTAAGGACTGAGTTATATAATTCCTAGTTAGGACTTAACCTTAGCTACATAGTGAGTTTCATTGACGAAGTAAACTTGAAGAAATAGTATAATAGATGGATGTGGTTGGGACTCTGGGATTATAGCTTGATTTCAGATCAGTGTAGGGACTGACATGTCCAGGACTGATTGGTTCAGCATCTTAACTGGGCTGCCTGTTTGGACTGATTAATACCAGTCCTATTTAGGGACTGAACCACACCTAGAATTAATGTGTAGCTGTGACAAAGTCACTTAGAGTAAGGGCAGGGTATGGCACATATGAATCATTCATATGTGATTAAGATATGTAGAAGCATGAAAAAATAAGAGAAAAATGATCCATGCGGCCAAGGAGCCGCATACGGCTCAGGAGTCCCATGCGGCTCAAACACATAGGCAGCTCGAGTGGACTCCATGCGGCCCGCAGAGGGAAGCCACATGTCTTTTTAGAACGGTTGTACCCAGCGTCATTCAAACATAATTAATGCTCTGACGGCTGACAGCTGACAGATGACAGCCCTGACGTAAAGTAGTCATGATGACTGACACAAGAGCACTATCTTCCTAGGGAATTAGAGAAAATCTTCGCATCTTCGAGGCAAGTTTATGCGGCCAGACTAGACGAGTTCACGCGGCCAGTGCAGAGAAACCTATGCGGTTCAATCATGAAGGTCCCCCATGCGGCTCGGTCATGAAAGAAATCCATGCGGCTCGGCCATGAAGACTCTCATACAGCTCGGCCATGAAGACCCCCATGCGGCTCGGTCATGAACATATTCATGCGGCTCAGTCATGACAACCTTCATGCGGTTCGAGTATAGAGACTATTCATGCGGCTCAGTCATGAAATCTTTCATACGGCTCGGTCATGACGACCTTCATGCGGCCCAAATATGAACGCTCCTTATGCGGCTCAACAATGATGACAGGACACGTGTCCTAAAGATAATTAAATTTTGGGTCAGATCCCAATGATTTGGGACACATGGCAAGAGAATGAATTAAATTGATTCCTTTAGATTTGCGAATATCAGCAAATCATCATAATAAGGATTTATTGCAATCAACATTAATTACTGACATGATTTGGCATAATCCTCATTAATGGCCCAGATCCTTCATGCTCAAGATTAATGGTCCAGATTGATCATTTACCAGGCCGCCGCCACATTGAGAATGGGCAATCATTACAAACCCTAATGATGTCCTCCACTATTATAAATAGCAGGGTGCCATTCCCTTGCAAAAGAGATACGCACACACAGAGAGAGGCTTTCCCCTAATAATCAAAGAGAAAAATACACAGAGATTAATCCAGAGAGAGAGAAGCCAGAAGAGCAATACGAGGAGAGCAAGAAGAGCATTTCTTCGTCAACGCGAACCATCTCGTCACAGGAGCCAAGGCTACGTCCGATCGTCCAAGGAGTAAGGCAGAGCTGCCATCGCTTTCCCGAGCCTCTATCGTCACCCTCCAGAATAAAAAATAAACAATTGTACTTAGAATGCTGTACCTAGGTTTTCGTCCCTAGGCTTTCTTTGTATAAGCGAGTTTGTAACGTGAAGTAAAAGTCCAATCCTCCAATAAAACTGTTCTGCTCTTTTATATTTCGTGGCAAACACGGTGGCAACTCTGCTGGGGATAAACTTCTCCACGGCTGAGGAGTTGGTGACGCAATCGGATGCAGCCAAGCTTGGCTCCACGCAACAGAAGATGGTCGCCCGGTTCGACCAACAGGCGTTCGAAGAAATGCTCTCCGACAAGAGCGCTGGCCCGGTCCAGAAGCGAGCCCGCACAAAGAAGGCCCGCAAGGAGTGGAGACCCCGATCATTTGTTCCTACTGAAGCTCTTGCAGATATACCCTCTGTCGCTCAAAACGGCGGAGAAGACTCTCCTGTGGCCCCACTTCAGATCATAGACGACTCTGCTGTCCCCAAGTCTGGCAGAAGAAAATATTATGATGCTGGACTTGCAGGGGCAAAGAGGAACTCTATGCGATCCGAGCCGCATAAGGGTACTAGCCGCATGGAGAAAGCCTATACGGTTATATCCGCCAGCCGCAGGAAGAAAACTCACGCGATCACATATGTCAGCCGCATAGCTTATACGGCTACAGTTGCCTACCGCATGGACGAAGCTTATGCGGTTACTGAAGTCAATCACTTGCAGAAAACCCATGCGGCCATAATTGCCAACCGCATGCGGCCAGCCTGCACGGTCGTGACTCCTAGTCGCACAAGAATAACTCATCCGTCAGCTAAAGACAGCCGCATGCAGACAGCCTGCACGATTTCCAATCCTAGCCCCATAGTGTCTGTTCTACGCTTCTCTCGATCAGTCTTCGACCATCTCTCATGCGGTCCTGACCCTGATGGTTCTCTGGATGATAAGCCAGACTCTGTGGTATCCAACTTGGACTCTTCCTATTACGCACCCGTAAGTGCTAAAAGGAAGAAGTTTAGGGCAGCGCAGGCTCACCAAGCCCGGTCAGCTACCCCAACCTCTAACTATCGGAGCGTCCCGTTGATTATCACGCGGGCCTCTAATGGAAAGTTGTATAAAGCTACTCGTACCCTGTCCCCTGCGGCCAATGGGCGGGATAGCCATCAAGCATCTCCCAATAACGAACGAAGGCAAGCATACGAGCTACCTTCTAATCAGGGAGCAGGCGGGAGGCCTACACACTCGCGTGCCCGGAATTCCCGAGCCAGCAAAGCCAGTGACTTGCGTGAGGCCATCCTCCACAAACGCAAGGAAAGAGAAGATGCATCGGGGTGCAAAGAGTCCTCCCACGGACGTCACTGCACCCAAGTCATCGTCAACTGCTGCTGCAATAGCACAACGATGCAAGATGACCGGCAGTCTATCTTTCAAAGACTGCAACAGCCGTCTTCAGAAGATGAGGCACTACCCATCGTCTCCTGCAACTCTGCTCGAAAAGTCCCCGCTGATGGAAGGAGGAAAAAGACGAATGTTCCCAGCCCAAAGATCTCAACCACTGCGACCAAAAGACTATCGTCTAAGCGGGTACCCACCACCGAAGTTTTCCAAGGTACTCGCTCTAAGACGAAATCTGCTACAGTGGAAGATTCGTCGTCCATAACGCAGGGGATTGCTAGGGCTGGGGGTAGCACCCCTCCGAGCCCCTACAACAATCCGATGTTCCAAGAAGACGAGCCAGGGGAGACAACTCTCCTATCGGATACAGCAAACCTCGACGTCCCCGACGACATCCACAACTCCCCAGACGATACGAACTCAGAGGCTGGGGGTACTGTACCTTTCGAGT
Source organism: Iris pallida (assembly GCA_029216955.1). Classification (NCBI taxonomy): domain Eukaryota; kingdom Viridiplantae; phylum Streptophyta; class Magnoliopsida; order Asparagales; family Iridaceae; genus Iris; species Iris pallida. Next base: position 4,566,412 of record JANAVB010032219.1, on the reverse strand, counting down.
CTGGATCAGAAGGGAACATACCCACATACCCCGATGACTTCTCACCACAGGGGTACGATTCGGAGGGCGCTTCCTGCACCGCTCCGTCTATCTCTCCTCATGTGAAGACGGTATTCATGACAGACAGCAACCAAGGTGGTTCCAGTGATCGCCAGCGCATCGACAGTCTCGAAGCCATATTGCTTGCTTTGGTCAAGTCTGTAGACAAGATCAAAGCAGCCCTTCCAACTCTGCAAGGAGGGATGCCTGGCCAAACAAGCACGGGTCCCGCGGTCAATATGGACTCGAATTCAGCAGCGCCAAACCAGGGCAACAATCCTCCGGAAACAACGGCCCCCACCGCCGTGGACGAAGCACGCGAAGCAAGAAGAGAGGTCCAGGAGCTCCGAGCCATGTTCCACGCTCGAGAAAACTCTCAAGACCGCAGAATACGGCAACCATATCCTGCTGCATGGAGGGATGTTCCATTCCCACCGAGATATGAGCCGTTCAATATCAATCTTTATGATGGCAAGACCTCAGCAAGTCGGTACATCACTTACTTCGAGGTCACTACCGACCATCTGCCCCATGACGACGCCATTCTCATACGATTATTCATCGGGGCATTGGAAGGAGTCGCCTTCGACTGGTATCGCAACCTGCCGGACAACTGCATCCACTCTTTCGCCGGCTTCAAGCGCATGTTCTTGGAGAGATTCTACGAAGTAGGGCAGGACATCACCATGTCCACCCTCATGGACGTCGTCCAAGGGGAGAAAGAGCTGACAAGGAACTACATCGTGTCAGTGTTGAGCCATGAGCATCATCTGCAGAGACCACTTACGCAAGACGGTGGAGTGCTATATTGACGACATCGCCGTCAAGAGTCGCTATAAGGGAGACCATCTGCATGATCTGAGGACGGTATTCGACCTGATACGAGCGCACAATTTGAAAATGAACCCTACAAAATCCTTTCTGGGCGTATCCAGCGAGAAGTTCTTGGGTTTCATCATCACCGCCCAGGGTATCCATATAGACCCTGAGAAGACAAAGGCAATCATGGAGATGGGTCCCCCGAGAAATCTCTGCGAACTCAGAGGCCTTCAAGGGAGGCTAGCTTACATTAGGAGGTTAATTTCTAACCTCTCCGGGCGATGCCGACCATTCACCCACCTCATGAAGAAAGGCGTCTCGTTCGTATGGGACGAAGAATGTCAGCGGGCCTTCGACAGCATCAAAGAATATTTGTCAAACCCTCCAGTCCTGGTGGCCCCGGTTGCTGGAAAACCATTCCTCCTGTACGTACGAGCAATGGAGCATTCCTTCGGAGCCCTGCTGGCACAAAACAACGATGCAGGCCATGAACAAGCCATATATTACCTCAGCCGAATGATGATTGGGCCAGAGCACCGATACACCGCGGTGGAGAAGGAATGCCTTGCCCTGGTGTTCGCCATTCAGAAGACGCGATACTATATCACTGGACAGACCATACATGTGATCTCACGAGTCAACCCTCTTCGGGTCCTTATGACTAAACCAGGGGCACTCAGCTCTCGCCTCGCTACATGGGCAATATTGCTATCCCCTTATCATATGATCTTTGTCCCACAAAAGGCGGTCAAATGCCAAGCCCTGGCAGACTTTTTTGGCAGCCCACCCAGGCTCGGAGTCCTCCAGAGTATATGATAAAATCCCAGATGAGGTCGCCGACTTGCATACAACCTCTCACGATGATATATGGCGAATGTTCTTCGACGGTGCTTTAAGAACTGGACCCAAGGGCAAAATCGTCGTCAAAGTTGGGGTGGTGCTAGTCTCTCCTTCCGGATTGGTGATTAACCGTGCTTACTCCCTCACGGAACCCTGCTCTAACAATGTGGCCAAGTACAACGCTCTGGTCATTGGCCTTCAACTTGCAAAGGAGCTGGGGGTAGAATACCTTGAAGCATACGGTGATTCTCAGTTAATCGTCAACCAGATCCGGGGCTCATACGAGGTCTGCCATGAAGACATGATCCCCTATCACCAGATAGCGATCGGCATCATCTCATCGTTTGAAGGGTTTTTCATTGAACACGTTCCCAGACTCTGAAATATCGAAGCCGATGCCTTGGCAGGTCTGGCCGCTTCCCTAGCAGTACCAAATTATACTCATCAATCAGTAGATGTGATAGGCCACGAACTGGTCTGCCCCAAGAACATCGTACAATTCGTGGCGAGTTATTTCGCCCAGACGATCGATGATGCCCACGATTGGAGATAACCATTCATCGACTTCGTTGTCTACGACATCCTGCCCGAGAACCCAAAGGAAGCCACCTCCATCAGAAGACGTTCTCTCAGATTTTTCTACGATACGGAGACGAAAATGCTGTATCGCCGATCCTATGATGGGTTGCTGCTTCGGTGTCTATCAAATACAGAATCCAAGGAAGCCGTGGGCGAGGCCCATGATGGTGTCTGCGGAGCCCATCAACATGGCCCGAAACTGCAAGACCGCCTTCGTCGAATGGGCTATTACTGGCCCACGATAGTTGCAGACGTAATAGATTATGCACGAAAGTGCAGAGCCTGCCAAATCCATGCCGACTTCATCCACCAGCCATCTGAATTCCTGCATCCGACTATGGCCTCTTGGCCATTCGAAGCATGGGGTATGGACATCGTCGGCCCAATCACCCTGCCTTCGTCCAGAGGACACCGATTCATACTCGCAATCACCGATTACTTCTCCAAATAGGCGGAAGCCATCCCATTGGCAGAGGTGAAAACTTCAAACATGATCAGCTTCATTAAGCATCATATTATCTACCGCTTTGGACTGCCCCGAAGGATTATTAACGACAATGGGCCACAGTTCGCAAGCCACGCATTTTATCGGTTCTGCGACAAGCACCGAATTCAGAACATTGCTTCGACACCCTACAATCCAGCAGCCAACGGGTTAGCAGAAGCATTCAACAAAACCATAATCAAGCTACTCAAGAAATTCGTGTCCTCTAACAAGCGTGATTGGAACGAGAAGCTCGGCGAATGCTTATGGGCGTATCGCACCACAGTTCGAACAGCCACCGGGAATACACCATTTTTCCTGGTATACGGGAGTGAGGCGGTCCTCCCATTAGAGACTCAGATCCCCTCACTCCGCGTCACCCTCACACATTAGTTGACGACAGACGAAAACCACCATCGCCGACTACAGGAATTGGAGGCCCTAGACGAGAAACGCCTGTTAGCTCAACAGCGAATCGAACTATATCAGGCCAGAATCTCCGGAGCTTTCAACAAGAAGGTCAAGGTCAGAACATTCCAAGTAGACGATCTCGTTCTGGCGGTTCGGAGGCCGATGGTTATGACGCATAAAATTGCCGATAAATTCCAACCAAAATGGGAAGGCCCGTTCATCATCGAAGCCGTATTCTCCAACGGCGCCTACCGCCCTCGCAAAGCAAAATGGAGACTTGCTCATGTTGCCCATCAACGGCAAGTTCCTAAATAAGTATTATGTCTGAAACAAAATCCGCGAGACATCTCAGAGTGTCGAGTTATGTACCTCCCCGTACCTCTGAACTTACATTCTGGTTCCATACATAGAGCCATGTACCCGCTGGTACCTCTGAACTCATTCCTACATCTTCCATACATAGAGTCATATACCCGCTGGTACGCTGAACTCACCCTCATAGTTCTCCTAATTTTTGAGTCACGTACCCTCTGGTACTACTGAACTCATTTTTCAACATTCCAGATTATCGAGTCATGTGCCCGCTGGTGCCACTGAACTCACACTTTCACAATATCGAGTTATGTACCCGACGGTACCTCTGAACTTATATTCCGGTCACTCTTTCAGATAGTAAGTCATGTATGATCATACCTCTGAACTTTCTTCCTGGAAGAGATCCCCCCTCATGATCCACTACCCGCACTTCCAGTGCACAAAAAAGGGTATACGATCCACTAATTCCCAAAACGGCCATGTCTTCATTACCTCTGAGTTGTTTCACTTCCGCCAAAAACAAATCACCCCTTACATAAAACTTTTATGTCCTCATTACCTCTGAGTCATTTTATGTGCCCCCTCTTCATTGAGCCCACTCCTACCATGTCCTCATTACCTCTGCGTAGGAAGGCTCCGGAGAAGAAACCTTCATACTTGCCATGTCCTCATTACCTCTGAGTAAGTATGTCGGTTCCCTTTCAACCTATTATCTGTACCCACAACCAGAGTACGACAAGGATAATAGGTCCACAAATATCCTCTGTTGACCACAAATGCCCTCTGTTGACCACAAATGTCCTCTGTTGACCACAAACGTCCTCTGTTGACCACAAATGTCCTCTGTTGACCACAAATATCCTCTGTTGACCACAAATGTCCTCAGTTGACCGTAAATGTCCTCTGATGACCACAAATGTCCTCAGTCGATCACAGATGCTGTACTGGGTCTCCAGTACACGCCCATCCCTTCCCTATCATGCCTGGGAGCCCAGTTGCTCCCTGGCATTCTCTCGAATACCAAAAACTTCTATAGCTGTCTTATCGTAAAGTTGTTCTAGGTATTCCTCTCCAAAACTTGTTACTCATACCTAAAACCAAGGTACGTCGAGGGTAACAGGTCAACAAATAATCCCCCAGCAAGTCCAATTTTATAAATACTACAAGTACAAGAAAGAGAAGATGAGTTGAAACATGCTCATTTATTCAAAATTCAAAGTACTACATCATCTGGGATCATATCCCATGACAAAAGAAAAGAAAAAAAACAACAGTAAAAGAAAACAGAAAACTGATCACTGCTCTGGGGCACATAACGCCGTAAGACGGTCCGTCAGCAAGGCAACCGACCGCTCAAACCTCTGTTTGGCTCGACGCTCCGCCTCTTGGGTTAGCACAGCCGCATCCTCCAGATGAGCATGGGCTTGCAAGTTGTCCTCGAATTTCTTGAAAGCCCGCTCCACGTTAACAGAAGATTATGAAGCTTTATTGAAAGCCCGCTCCAGTTGTCTTCGAATTTCTTGAAAGCCTCTTGACTCTCACAGCCTTATGCGGCTCCGAGTCAGATGAGTCCGTACAAATCAAGTTCAGATGAGCGTATAAAGCTTCTGCGGTTTGGGTTCGGAAGGGCCTATGCGGTTCAAGGTTCACATGGACTCAACAGATAAACCTAGACGCTGATGCAGTTCAGATTTAGGTGAGACTATGCGGTTCAAAGTCCATGCAGACTCATGCGGCCCTGAACAGACAGACTCATACGGCTACAAGCAGATGAGCTTATGCGGTTCAAAAGTAAACTACGCTCATGCGGCCCAAACCAAAAATATATATGCGGTTCAGATCGAGTATGATAAGCCCATGCAGCCTCCTGGGCGAAGTGCTTATGCGATCATATCGACGAACCTTGTACATACGGCTTGTGCATAAATTATGCAGCAGAGCCATGGCAGTTAGGGTTCTAAAGCAACGCCCTTACCAGCAATGGGTGGATGAACGTCGGGATGAACAGAGTGAACAGCTGCCGGCGGAGGAGTGGCCACGTCCGTCGCCGCAGAAGCGACCGCCTTGCCCTTCGCAGCCTTCGACGCTGCAACCTTCTTGGGAGCCATAGGTGCTTGGAAGAGAAAAGAGTTAGAACAGCGAAAGATCGAAGGAAGCAAAGGAGATTCCCTAGAATGAAAGTGTTCCTATTTATAGACAAGAAAGGAACGCCTCGATCCGCGTGCAATATGATGACCGACTCTTCGGTCATCGAGGCAAAACGGCTGAATAATAGCCTGACTCTTGGGATCCTGGCCCAAGAAAGTGGCTCTTAAAATCTGCAGCAAATCAAGAGCATTAAATGCAGAAGATTCACAAAAGATTTGCACACGTGGCAGGAAGACGTGGCAAGAAGCTCATGCGGCCAAAACAGCCCATGCGGCTCAGAGAGTTATGCGGTCGAGATAATCATACGGCTGGTCAAATCCATACGGCTAGGACAGAATACATCCATGCGGCTCTGGCATAATCATGCTTCTTATTCAAAGTATTTCAATTTTGCAAATTGAAAACTTTGAAGGGGGTCTTGTAGAAGCATGAAAAAAAAAGAGAAAATGATCCATGCGGCCAAGGAGCCGTATACGGCTCAGGAGTCCCATGTGGCTCAAACACATAGGCAGCTCGAGTGGACTCCATGCGGCCCGCAGAGGGAAGCCACGTATCTTTTTAGAACGGCTGTACCCAGCGTCATTCAAACACAATTAATTCTCTGACGGCTGACGGCTGACAACTGACAGATGACAGCCCTGACGTAAAGTAGTCAAGATGACTGACACAAGAGCACTATCTTCCTAGAGAATTGAAGAAAATCTTCGCAGCTTCGAGGCAAGTTTATACGGCCAGACTAGATGAGTTCACGCGGCCAGCGCAGAGAACCTATGCGGTTCAATCATGAAGGTCCCCCATGTGGCTCGGTCATGAAAGAAATCCATGCGGCTCGGCCATGAAGACTATCATACAGCTCGGCCATGAAGACCCCCATACGGCTCGGTCATGAACATATTCATGCGGCTCGGTCATGACAACCTTCATGCGGTTCGAGTATAGAGACTTTTCATGCGGCTCGGTCATAAAATCTTTCATGCGGCTCGGTCATGACGACCTTCATGCGGCCCAAATATGAACGCTCCTCATGCGGCTCAACAATGATGAAAGGACACGTGTCCTAAAGATAATCAAATTTTGGGTCAGATTCCAATGATTTGGGACACGTGGCAAGAGAATGAATTAAATTGATTCCTTTAGATTTGCGGATATCAGCAAATCATTATAATGGAGATTTATTACAATCAACATTAATTACTGACATGATTTGGCATAATCCTCATTAATGGCCCGGATCCTTCATGCTCAAGATTAATGGTCCAGATTGATCATTTACCAGGCCGCCGCCACATTGAGAATGGGCAATCATTGCAAACCCTAATGATGCCCCCCACTATTATAAATAGCAGGGTGCCATTCCCTTGCAAAAGAGATACGCACATACAGAGAGAGGCTTCCCCCTAATAATCTGAGAGAAAAATACACAGAGATCAATCAAGAGAGAGAGAAGCCAGAAGAGCAATACGAGGAGAGCAAGAAGAGCATTTCTTCGTCAACGCCAACCATCTCGTCACAGGAGCCAAGGCTACGTCCGATCGTCCAAGGAGTAAGGCAGAGCTGCCGTCGCTTTCCCGAGCCTCTATCGTCACCCCCCAGAATCAAAAATAAATAATTGTACTTAGATTGCTGTACCTAGGTTTTTGTCCCTAGGCTTTCTTTGTACAAGCGAGTTTGTAACGTGAAGTAAAAGTCCAGTCCTCCCATAAAACTGTTCTGCTCTTTTATATTTCATGGCAAACAAGATGTTGTGTAAACTTTGTACCACTCTCAAGTTCAGATTCATGACTGATCATGCTTGAAGACTCAGACATAATGTCCTTCTCTAAACTAGGTTCTTATTTAAACTAAGTTAGCTAGGTTTAATGGTTATATGGGGTCACATACTATTTGAAGCATTACACTGTAACTTGGATGTAATATTTCTATGATAACTTGTGTTTAGATTATTATGTAGCAATAGAGAATTGATTTATAAGATAGATTTTAACTAGAGGGCTAAACTAATGTATCTTAAGTAATTATGATTAGAATTGTTGATAACCAAATTAGAATTATTCAGATTATTAATCAACTTGTAAATTATAAATAGGAGGATATCCAGCAGTACATCCCACACTTGATCACCCTGAGCAAGACAAGTATACTTCTCGAATTGTCTATTTTCTCATGTCATGTATATTCATTCTTGTATCTTCTGGTTGACACGATATATCACGAGATTGTCTTGTATCATGTTTCCTTGAGTTTACTTGTGTCTGGAAGGAGAAATACTACAGATGTGTGATCAAACCTGAGTTACTATTCATGTGATTAGCTTAGGCCCCGCATCGTAAATGCGGGATCGAAGTCGTACCATTTCATGTTCTCTGAATCTACCCAAGCCGATCACACACTCTGAATGTATTTCGATATACATGCATACTTCACGTTCATGTTGTATTTCATGTTCAGGACTCATTTCATGTTCCCTGTATTTACTTTCAGTATTCATGTTTAGGTTTCATGTCTTGTTCTCATTTCTTGTACTTTATATATATTTCTGTATTTTCGTTCATACCATGATGTTCATGTTTATTTCCTTGGATATACTTAGCTCCGCACCTGACTAAGATATATTGCAGGTGAGTTAGAGGCTATCTGTGACACTTATTACGGGCAGGAGCCTGGAGGCACCTATGAGCCAGTTGATGTTGTCTAGGACTTAGAGGCTGAGGAAGCCTAGTATTTTCCTTTTTAGCTTTATCTGGACTTGTATCAGAGACATCAGTATATTTTATATTTGCTGGAATATAATAACTCTTAGACTTGTATTTGAGATTCTAGGATTCGATATTAGATGCTGTGATTTACTTCATTCTTATCTGGATTTATAGTTTTCTCTAGATATTGGTACATCTTACTTCATCGTGCCTAACGACGAAGGCTGGGCGTGTCCGACTCGTATCCGATTATTTGGGAGTGGGTCGTGACATGTTTTTAGTGGTGGACCATGCAGGTCTATCCTAATGGTACTTAGGTATTAGAGTACTATTGGGGGACTTGATTAAACTAGGAAAATTTGATCACAGCATAGAAAAATTGGGAAATCACGGTATATCAGGTATATCAGGTGCATTGATATTATAAAACATTATTTATTTTTAGATTTTATAGCTTGTCAATCAACAAAGTTTTCTTTCTATTGCAGGTTGGTCATCACAAGAAAGACCGCGGATCAGCCAGGAGTAGCAGACAGTTCGGGAGAGCCCATACCAGACGCTCCAGTAGATCAACTTTCGCCACCGCCTTCTATCTTTCCTCTACTACCCTCGATGATGATGTTTGACGGCGCCCAGGTGATGGTCATGTTTTAGCAGTTCATGGAGGCCCAGAACCACCAGGTTTGCACAGTTCAGAGCGACCGTCGTTGATGCACTCAGGACTCGGGAGACGGCATTACCAATACTGGTAGCACCTCCAGCACAAGCAACACCAAGATCAGGGACCGTCAGGGATTACCAGAACCTCTGTCCGATAGATTTTTGGGGCCACGAGGGGATAGGTTATGCGGATGAGTGGTTGGAAAATGTGTAGGGGACGTTGAAGATGGCGAGGATCCCTGATGACTTGAAGGTGGAGGGTGGCAAGTATGTGACTGTTTGACCTTGCCATAGCCTGGTACCGTAAGGTGCCCAGTTAGAAGCGCCCCAGGTTCTTTGGGCAGATTTCAAAACTCTGTTCAAGGAGAAATCTTTCCACGACATCGAGAGAGACAAGCTTCGGATGCAGTTCGAGGCCTTGCAGCAGGGGACCATACAGTAGCGGAGTGTACTTCAAATTCACTCGACTCAGCAAGTTCACAGAGAACCAAGTCGGCACGCCAGAGGAGAGGGCTTGGAGGTTCAAGAAGGGCCTCACCAGAGAGCTGCGGCACGCAGTGGCGATCAGCCAAGCGACGACTTATTCGAGCATCCTCAAGATTGCTCAGGCTATGGGAAGGAGATGGACCCGAGGCCCAAGAGGGATAGGGACATCGGCAGTAGCATTTATCAGGCACCGACGAAGAGGGTACAGATTCAGACTCAGACGAGGCCACCCTATCCGACAGTAGTTCAGCTTCGTCCTGTCAGAGTTCAGCAGTTCAGTATCAGAGATAGCAGGGGATCACTTGCACATATTGTCATCGATCAGGACACCACGTGGAGGTCTGTCGCATGAGGCTCGGACTTTGCCTATTCTGCGGGTCAGACGCATACCAGATGAGAGACACCAGCAGGCCAGAACCAGATTAGCAGGACGACCCCGAGGAGTTGGAGGACCACCACCTACACTACCTAGAGTACTGCCTGCTGCACCCAGAGAGGAGGACCAACTCTACCACCTCAGCAGCAGAGATTTGCACAGCACCAGCAACAGCAGAGGGGAGGACCACAGCGGGGACGTGCTTAAGTCATGATTGCAGTTGAGGATGAGGAGGCAGCTTCAAATGTTATTACAAGTTCTATTATCATATATTCATTTTTGCCATTATTGTTTGTTCTGGAGCCACATATAGCTTTGTATCATATGAGTTTGCATAGATACGGCTTCACACATAAGCCCATAGGAGAACTGTCGGATTATGACAGGAGGAGGGGTAGTGCTAGTTTATGAGATGGTGGATTGTCCTATCACTATAGCTGGGCGGGAGCTTAGGGCTCGACTTCTAGTGATGCCATTGCCCGAATTTTATGTAGTCCTCTGCATCGACTGGATGAGTGAGCAATTTGCTGTAATAGACTACCATAAAGGAAAGGTCACTTTCAGCCCGCCTGAGTTCTGCCGTTCGAGGTCAGAAGATGGATCGCAGAGAGGCCAGATGTAGTCTTCAGAGCAGTTACAGAAGACCAGGAGTTGCCGCATCTGTTGATTGTAGAATTTTTGACATCTTCCTCGAGGAGTTGCCAAGATTGCCACCAGATCGAGATGTGGAGTTCAGCATCGACCTAGTGCCCGGATAAGCACCGAAGTCCCAGTATTGCTACACGATTAACCCGAAGAAGCTGTAGAGTTGAAGGCTCAGATTGATGAGTTGGAAGGTAAGGGTTTTATTTGGTCCAGTGCTTTATCTGGGAGCACCGTACTCTTCGTGTCTAAGAAGAATGGGACTGTGAGGATGTGTATCGATTACCGTACTCAATAACATCACCATCAAGAATAGATACCCATTGCCGTAGATTGATGAGCTGTTTGATCAGTTGAGTGGAGCGAAGGTCTTTTCTAAGATCGACCTTCGGTCAGAATATCATCAGATGAAGGTTCGGGAGCAGGATATTTCGAAGACAGCTTTCAACACCCATTACGGCTAGTATGAATTTTTGGTGATGCCATTCGGACTTACCAATGCCCCAACAGTGTTTATGAACTTGATGAATAAAGTTTTTCATAGTACTGGACAAGTTTATCGTAGTCTTCATTGACGACATCTTGATATATTCGAAGACCGAGGAGGAGCAGGTGGAGCATCTACGGATCGTGTTAGAGATTCTGCGAAGGAGAAGCTATATAGGAAGCTCTCGAAGTGCGTGTTCTTCCTGGACAGAGTAGATTTCTTGGGACATGTGGTGACTGGAGAGGGGATTTCTGGATCCAAAGAAGATTGAAGTAGTAGAAGCATTGGCACCTCCTAAGTCAGTAGCTGAGATTCGTAGTTTCCTAGGTCTAGCAGGTTACTACAGGAAGTTCGTGAAGGATTTTGCCAAGATAGCAGAGCCAATGACGAAGCTTATGTGGAAGGACGAGGAGTTCATCTGGAGCAACGCCTGCTATCAGTATTTGAAGAACAAAGAGAAGACTCATTACAGTGCCAGTTTTGCTTTACCATCAGGATTAGAGGAATCGTCATCTACAGTGATGCATTAGGGAAAGGTTTGGGATGTGTGCTTAACAGAACACGAGGGTCATTGCTTATGCTTCTAGACAGTTAAGGCCTCATAAAAAAATTACCTTACACATGACTTGGAGCTTGCATCAGTCATTTTTGCCCTAAAACTGTAGAAGCAGTACTTGTATGGAGAGAGTGGATATCTTTACGGACCACAAAAGTCTGAAATATTTTTACTCAGAAGGAGCTGAATATGAGGTAGCGCAGATGGCTGGAACTCATGAAGGATTTCAACATCAATTGTAATACCACCTGGAAAGGCGAACGTGGTAGCAGATGCTCTAGTCAATTTCCTGTTGCTATGTTTCTCACTATGGATCGGCATCTACTAGAGTATCTTGAGAGCCTTGGGATTGAGATTGTTTTTCCGGGGTTGGAGGGCAGCTGATGCACATGCAGATACAGTCAGGACTGATAGAAAGATCAAGGAGGCCCAGTTTCTAGATGAGGGACTCGATGTCTCCGAGGCCAGGCAGAGGAGGAGATTGCTCGATGATTTCACTATTGCAGATGATGGATCACTGAGGCACGGAACCCACTTGTGTGTGCCCAAGGATTTACGGGAGGAGGTGATGTAAGAGGCCCACCAGTCATAGTATTCTATTCATCCTGGAACTACCAAGATGTATAAGGATCTACAAGAGCATGTTTGGTGGTATGGGATGAAACGAGAGATTACCAGATTGTTTCCAGATGCCTTATGTGCCAGCAAGGCGGAGCGCCAGAGACCAGCGGGATTACTCCAGCCATTACCTATTCCGAGTGGAAGTGGGAACACATCACCATTGACTTCGTATCAGGTTTATCGCGTATGTCCAGTGGCAAGGATGATATTTGGGTTATCGTGGATAGACTGGCAAAGTCTGCTCATTTTTTTGTTCAAGGTTGGGCTGTCGACCGAGAAGCTTGCAGACCTCCATATGCGTCAGATTTGCGAATCTACGGATTGCCGGTGAACATCATTTCAGACTGGGATAGTCGTTTCATATCACACTTCTGGAGGAGTTTATAGTTGAGCTTGGGTTTACAGTTGAAGTTCAGCACCGCCTATCATCCACAGAGACGGGCAGTTCGAGAGGACCATTCAGACACTGGAGGATATGCGACGGGTTTGCGCACTCGACTTCGGTGGTTCATGGCAGGATCATCTGCATCTAGTGGAGTTTGCCTATAACAGTTATCAGGCTAGCATCGAGATGACATCGTTCGAGGTACTGTATAGGCGGCGATGTCGAACACCTTTATCATGGGATGACGTTGGCGAGAGGGCTTTGTTTGGGCCAGAGATGGTGGTAGACTCAGTAGAGAAGATCAGACTGATCTGGAAGCATCTCTGATTTGTACAGGATCGGCAGAAGCAATGGGCGGAACAGTAGATGGCAACTGGAGTTCGAAGTTGGAGATAGAGTGTTCTGAAGATCTTGCCGACTAGTGGTGTCATTCATTTCGGCAAAGAGGGAAACTCAGTTGAGGTACATCGGGCCTTTCGACGTGACGGTACGGATTGGCGATATGGCGTATCGACTAGCGCTTCCAGCTAGTTTGGAGGGAGTGCATGATATCTTCCACGTATCTCAGCTTCGATGCTACATTCCAGATCCGAGCCATGTGGGACTACTCAGAGCTAGAGGTGGGTCCGAGCTTGACCTACGAGGAGCAGCCAGTGGAGATCCTTGATCGGAGGGTGAAGCAACTGCGAAACCAGACTATACCGCTTGTCCGCGTCATGTGAAGACACCACTCTCCGGGAGAGTCCACATGGGAGCACGAGGACGAGATACGGGAGCACTATCCAATTTTTTTATTCAATAAAGAACTCATGTTTCAACCTTCTCTATGTTTACTTTTGAGATTTATTTGGATGTCCTTCGAATTTTGAGGATGAAATTTTTTTAAGGGGAGAAGATTTGTAACCCCACACACATATTTTTATTTTTTTATTTTAAAATATTTTATAAATAAGATGGATTAAGTAATACATTGATTTTCATTTTTAAATTTTTCTTTGGAAACCTTTGGACAATTCAATTCCTTTAAATCTCTTGAGTACTTCTTTTAGGCCAACCGGCTAGGCTTAATTTGGACCTCTCCTCAGGCCCATACAAGAAAGCCTGATAAGTAGGCTAAGGACCATTTTTTTAAACTAGGTTATTTCTTTGGTTTCCTTTCAATACTGAGTTGGAAAGAACAAATTGAAATTTGTTCTAACCGTTTTCGTGACAAACTTCCCTTTCCATCCAGCCTTCTCCCCAAAACTTTGGTGCCAATTCGAATCGAGCATCTTCCAGTAATTTAAATTTCCTATTTAAACCTCCCATTCGTCCAGATCGAGATTCAGTCCTTCTTCTTTTTCTAAACCTCCTTGATTTCAAATTAGGAAGAGCAGAGCCATGGCGAGGAGCTTCGTGGTGTTTGGAAGCAGCTAGGAGAAGGTCCTTCAAAGCCTTTTGTCCCTGACGATTTTGATTCTCCATCAGTCCTCGCAGGGAATAGTTGATGACAAATTGAGGTGAGCTTTTGCTAAGATTGTTCGTTGAACTCTTGAAATTGTTGTCAATTAAAATTTGATCGAATCCAAATTTGAATCGCTCCTTGTAGGATCTCGATTTAAGGAACAGTTGATTTTGTTATTTTTTTCTCGACAATTGATCTCTGCTGATTGTTCAATCAATTGATGAGGTGAAGAATCGTTGCTTGATTAGTTTAGTTCAGATTTGTATTTCTTGATTTGTTCTTCAAATTTTACTATATCGAAATTGTAGATCGGATCGGACAGTAGCAGTTGATTTCAAATTGATTAGTCAATTCTAAGATTCTGAACTGTAAGCTTTCTTTGATCTAAAGTTCGTATCAATTCCTTCCATCTAAGTTTTGATATTTCAACCAAGTCGACCTCTCTGATCTAAGGTCTCGAGCAAGGTGACAGTAATGTAAATTGGATCTGTGTTGAAGAACAGAACGAATTGAGATTTGGACAAGTATGTATCACTAGATCCTTAATATCATTGGTATCCTAGTAATGAGCAATTGAGAATACCTCACTTTCATCCTTAATTACTGTAGTGTTCTTGATGATTATCAGGATACAATACTTGTGAATTGATCTGATCTTAGAGGAGCATTTCTGCTCAGGTAAATTTCAGATCCCCTTTTTGTGATCGAGCTCTAATTTATTGATGTTAGTTGTGCTTAGATAGCAGTTGAGGTTTCTGAATTGTTGCATCTTAAAAATGTGTAAGGTTGGTATCTGTATGTATCAGAAAATATGGAGGAACAATAATATAATGACAGGTTTTAGTTGTTACTGTGTCAGCATTTCTTTAGATGTTGAGTTGAGGGGACTGTAGTGTTCGATTTAAATTGATGCTACATATCTGAGTCCATCACTGTGGGATAGCAGGTTCTTATGAACCTGGGTTTTGTTCACTACTATTTACTGCAATGAAATGGATATAGTTGGTTTTATTCCAGAATTCAAAGGTAGGATAATTCAGTATTATATGGGGGACTGTCATGTTCAGGTTGTAGTATCAGTGCTTAGATCAGGACTGAATTTTACATCAGTCCTTATTAAGGACTGGTTTGTGTTAGTTTAGAACATGACTGAATTATACCCGTCTAGACAGGTTTATGTCAATCTGTTCAAGAATAACACTTTGAAATTGAACATCCAGTTGGGTATTTCAGGTTGGGGATTTATTTTCGACTAAGAAGAGATTTCAGTACATGGTATAACTAAACCTAGTGTGTTAATTTTTATGTTATGCAAATGAAAGGTGGGAGGCTTAGTCTTGATTTTACATGTGATTCAAGTAATGAGGAGTTACCTGAGAAGTCCTATCAAGATTTCTTGATTTAGATTAATAAGTCTTACTGTTGTGTATATTACTGGGGCTGTATTGACCAAACCCATGTTAAATGTTTGGACAGGAAGAACTGGACTGTGGGTATCAGTCTTAGGGACTGAGACTGAGATTGGTATTAGTCCTACCAAGACTGATTTGTCTCACTGGGACTGATATTGTATCAGTCCTACCAAGACTGATTTATCTCAGTAACCTGGGAGTTGATATGGGGTTCTCATAGGCTACAGTTATGAGTTGGTGACTTTTAGTATATTTTGGCTATCAGTTAAGCTATTAACTAAGACTTGGTTTAGCAAGCAGTAACTTTATATTTTAGTTTCTCAGAATTTGGGTAATATAGAACCTATGTTTCAGTCCTGAGTTGGATTCCCATTCCCCTGTCTTAGCTCAGTAACTTTGATACATGTCTGTCCAAGACTGAACTGCTCCATGTCCAGTTAAGGACTGAGTTATATAATTCCTAATTAGGACTTAACCTTAGCTACATAGTGAGTTTCATTGATGAAGTAAACTTGAGGAAATGTGTAATAGATGGATGTGCTTGGGACTCTGGGATTATAGCTTGATTTCAAATCAGTGTAGGGACTGACATGTCCAGGACTGATTGGGTCAGCATCTTAACTGGGCTGCCTGTTTGGACTGATTAATACCAGTCCTATTTAGGTACTGAACCCCACCTGGAATTAATGTGTAGCTGTGATAGGGTCACTAAGAGTAAGGGCAGGGTATGGTACATATGAATCATTCTATGTGATTAAGATGTTGTGTAAACTTTGTACCACTCTCAAATTCAGATTCATGACTGATCATGCTTGGAGGCTCAGACGTCCTTCTCTAAACTAGGTTCTTATTTAAACTAAGTTAGCTAGGTTTAATGGTTATATGGGGTCACATGCTACTTGAAGTATTATACTGTAACTTGGATGTAATATTTCATGATAACTTGTGTTAGATTATTATGTAGCAATAATAGAGAATTGATTTATAAGATAGATTTTAAGTAGAGGGCTAAACTAATGTATCTTAATTAGTCATGATTAGAATTGTTGCTAACCAAATTAGAATTAGTCAGATTATTAATCAACTTGTAAATTATAAA
The DNA here is from genome assembly GCA_029216955.1 of Iris pallida. Lineage (NCBI taxonomy): Eukaryota > Viridiplantae > Streptophyta > Magnoliopsida > Asparagales > Iridaceae > Iris > Iris pallida. Next base: position 4,549,913 of record JANAVB010032219.1, on the reverse strand, counting down.
CATGAGGATATCCAGCAGTACATCCCACATTTGATCACCCTGAGAAAGGCAAGTATAATCCTCAAATTTGTCCATTTTTCATGTCATGTATATTCATTCTTGTATCTTCTGGTTGACACGATATATCACGAGATTGTCTTGTATCATGTTTCCTTGAGATTACTTGTGTCTGGGAGGGGAAATACTACAGATGTGTGATTAAACCCGAGTTACTATTCATGTGAATTGCTTAGGCCCCGCATCGTGTACGCGGGACCGAAGCCGTACCATTTCATGTTACCTGAATCTACCCAAGCCGATCACACACTCTGGATGTATTTCGAGATATATGCATACTTCAGGTTCATGTTGTATTTCATGTTCAGGACTCATTTCATATTCTCTGTATTTACTTTCAGTATTCATGTTCAGGTTTCATGTCTTGTTCTCATTTCTTGTACTTTATATATTTCCTGTATTCTTGTTCATACCATGATGTTCATGTTCATGTCCTTGGATATACTTATCTCCGCTCCTGATAGGATATGTTGCAAGTGAGTTGGAGGCTATCTGTGACACTTATTTGGACAAGAGCCTGGAGGCACCTATGAGCCAGTTGATGTTGCCCAGGACTTAGAGGCTGAGGAAGCTTAGTATTTTCCTTTTTAGCTTTATCTTGATTGTATTAGAGACATCAGTATATTTTTCATTTGCTGGAATGTAATAACTCTTAGACTTGTATTTGAGATTCTGGGATTCGATATTAGATGCTGTGATTTACTTTCATTCTTATCTAGATTTATAGTTTTCCCTGATATTGGTATAGTTTACTTCATCGTGTCTAACGACGAAGGCTGGGCGTGTCCGACTCATGTCTGATTATTCGGGAGCAGGTCGTGATAGAGTCTGTCTCATGACTCTGTCTGTTGCCACTATTGCTGCATTATCATCTGGAAGAACTAGAACATCTGAGGCTGACCCTCCGATTGTGGCATCTAGGCGGGATGGGTGCATACGGCGCCTGCTACTGGTAGGCTTCCTGCGATATCTGGGGAGGGAAGGAAGGTGGTGGTGGCAAAGGGTTCTCCTCCTGTTCATTGGCATTTGTGACCTATGGCCCTCCTGGTGCATCTGTCGGCTGCCGTACAAACCCCATATGAATGGATGGAGTCGTCGGAACGGTCTAAAATCGTCCGGGAGTTTGGATCTCTGTAAGAGCTGGAGTCCTGTCATCACTTGGTTGGTATCGAATGTTGGGGCAACGCCATAAGCCGTACGTCTATACGCAAATTCATCTCTCTGAAAGAGACATAATTCTCTTACAAAGGGACAGAAGGATGTAGGATGAAAGGAAATAAAATAGGAGTTCAGGTTCAAAGGCAATAATCAACAAGTGGATGAGATCCTAATAATGCTAATCCTAATCGTAGGCTCGAATTGGTACACTAACATAACCGAAACGATAAACGAGACCTGCATGGGCCACCACTAAAACCATGTCACTCCCCACTCATAAATATATAGGATTTGGGCATAACCTGGCTAGCTGATACAACCTAGTGTAAGCTGCCTAATTTAATGGACTCACTTAGGTATACTACGATGTAAAAGTAACTAACCAACGTAGGCAAACACGTAATCTCATCTACAAAAGTAATAAAAGAAAGTACTGAATTAAATGCAGAGTAGTCTAAATATCCAAATACAACTGAATGGAAATATAAGTCAGGTGGAAACAATCCCACAGTACATCAGAATGAAAATACAAGAAATGGAATAACTAGCCAAGAGCAACCGCTAACTAGATATTGAAGCTCTCAATCAAAGTAGCAGCAAATCCTGAATCAAGGGAACTCCTTAGGGAGCACCTCGAAGTCCTCTGCAATGTATCCTGCCTCAGCTCTAGAAACGTATAACATCGAGTACTGATGCTCGTCAGGATGTGGAAAGGAACCAGGTCCTCAGGGGACATAGCAATATACAAATAGGAACATGCCATAAAGTAAATACGGATATAAACATATAGGGGTGTGCTAATCAGTCTAAGTGAATGCATATAAAAACAACTTTGGAACGTATGGATGGGTAGATAAGTAAATGGCATCGAGTCACAGGCCGATGTCAGATCACAAGCCGATGTAAACATACAACACTATTATACTTCCCGACCGTACCTTTCGCACAGCTGGTGGCCGCTGTCGGACATATATATATATATATATATATATATATATATATATATATATATATACCAAGGCTTCCGATGTACTGAGCGAACATTTCATGATTTCATAACTATTCACACGCAATGTTGCGTATACATATATACGTAATTGAAAACACATATATATATATGCTAAGTTACATATATGTAAGGAAATATACACACAAGTTTTATATATGGAAACATATATATAGATTATTATATATATATATATATATATGTATATATATATATATATGTATATATATATGTATATATAATATGTATATATATATATATTATATATATCTATATATATATATATATATATAGTAACATGTATATACAGTAACATGTATACAAAATATATATATATATATAATATATATATATTATATATATATATATATATATATATATATAGTAACATGTATACAGAAAAATATAAATGGTTTGTATATATGTATATAGGGAAATTATATGTAGCTGTATATAAAGGGAAATCTATATAGGTAATATGCACAAATTAGGAATTATACATATATTATACAGACATATATATATATATATATATATATTTTTATATATATATATATATATATATATATATATATACTTAGGAATATTTATAAAAGTATGTTTTATATGAGTATACATACATGAATATATAAAATATAAATACGAGAATAAATATATAGAGGAAGTATATATTAGAGATGAATATACAGTAAATTATCTATAAGAAATATATATACACAACCTACTGTTACATGGGAACAAGGAGTTCATACATAGGAAAATCTACTGTTACTTGGGAACAAGAAGTAATATGAAGCACACAAGTTTTATATAAATGTGTTTGCTCCATGTTCTGAACCAAGCTCAATCAAATTATCCCATGGCAACCAAGGATACAAGTATAAGGAAACAGACATGAGGAGTTGGAAGAGGGAGGGATTGCCTCCGTCGCACTCGTTCACGACGACGAAGAAGCTGGAGGTTGGCGTAGCCGACGCGGCACGTGGCGGTGCTGTCGCATGTGCAGCAGCTTGTAGCTGCCGCTGCAGTCCAGGCGGCGATGTGGAGCTCCAGCCTGGGTTGTCGGGGCGAGGGGGAGGCGGCAGTCGACTGAGTGGTACACGACGACGATGGCTGAACAGCAGTAACGGTTGCAGCGACGTTCGAGAGAAGAAAAAGAAGATGATAGCGAGGAAGATGATGAGATGATGGTGATGGTGATGGTGATGATGAAGATGATAAAGGTGGTGTAGAGGATAATAAAGATGATGAGATGGTTAGGGTTTAAGGGGGTGTGAACTGTCGGCTGAACTTGGAAGGATAAGGAGGAGAGAGAGTAGTGAGATGTTTAAAATAAGAAAGGGGTGTGATGGTCGGCTGGTTAGTGGATGAGGAGAGAGAGTGTAAGATGTTGTACACTTTACAAAAGCAAGTTGGTGTTGTTGGGTTGTGATTGGCCAAGGTATTACATGTGTCATAGGAGCTTTCTCCAAGAATATTTGTGTATGGCCAAAGGAGGCTAATTGACATTAAAGGGGTTAGAATGGGTTTAATTAGGGGATCCCTCTAAATTGGGATTAGGATTTGGTCATTTGGGATTAGGGTGAATAGTATTGGGTGTTTGGTGTTTTGTAGGGATGCATTGGTGTTGTGTGTATAGATGTTGACAAGAGGGATGATATGGTGCTTGGGTTGAGTCTAGTTGGGTCGGGTCGGGTCACAAATTGGTTAATTTAGTCATTTATATCACGAGAAAATAAGTAGCATGCGGGAGCTCAAATGAATGGGACATAAGGGACGTGTGTAGCAGGCTCAATGTGGGTCGTGTCCATAACTTGGGTTGATTGGTTTGGGTCGAAATGGTGTCCCCAAATTGAGTCGAAAATAAATATGACTCCGTGGGGTGAATCAAGATTGGGTCTTGTGTCAGAAAAGTTGTGCGATAAAAATGAAACACAAGATGGTGTATCTGAGTGGGACACAAAGGTCATGGATGTAGAGTATCTCAAATAGATTATGTATAAAAAGTTGGTTTTGAGAAAATTACTAGTCTTGTGCTCCTAATTTAAAAGTCATGGCAGTGTTCAAATGATAAAAAAAAAAAGTAGAAAATCATGAATAACTTAGAAATTCAAATATAATTGTATTAAATTTCTAATTAATCAAGATAATTCTGATTAAATTTTCAGAGGGCTTACTGTCACGACCCGCACCCTAGAGTAAGGGCACGAGAAGTGGGTACGTCCAGCCTACGCCGCAGTGTCGACGGTAGAACGCTGTCCTAGGTCACAACATCTAACAATATAAAGCTAAGAAGTTTATACTCCCCGAATGGGGGTGACATAGCAGAATGTAAACTCATCACATCTAAGGTAGAGCATAATGGAAGATAGATAAAACATGAAATCCACAAGAGAGATACATCAGATAGAAGTCTAAGTGTCTAAGATACACAACCCAGAAAACATCTCAAATCTCAAATACAGTAATCCATAAATAAACTCAAGACAACTGAAAATAAGCTATAAGTAAAACCCTAGCTATCTATGCAACCTCTACTGTGTCTCCTCTAGGCTAGCAGGCAATCTCCAGGCTATCTGTAAAATTTATCAACAGGTCCAGTCAGGACAGGAGCGAGCACAAAATATCTCACGCAGTTCATATCAAGTTAGGAAATATAAAGCATGCAATAGTGTAAGGTACATGAAACGCTGAAAGAGAATGTATAAAAAACAGCAGAGATTTGATAATAGGAAATGTCTATATATGATAAGTAAGAACTGTAAGCAATATGTGATTTAGAGCACAATATGGTTATATAAACGGTCTAGGACAATGTAATGGTAACTCCATTGTACGTGAGTGTACAATAGACATATACAATAGTTATACAATGTTGTACAATAGGATTTGATTACATAACCAATTCTACTTCCCCTCCCCAATCAATACACAATGATCCACTCCAGTTATGTTATCTTATACAATAGTGTCAATGTTATACAATAGATGTACAATATTATACATAGATGTACAATATTATACAATAGTTGTACAATGTTATACAATAGTGTACAATGGTCTATCCCTGGAACTCATGTGATAATGAGAGTACAATATACACAATGAGTATACAAGGATATGGGTATTCAATAAATACAATATGTAAGTGAAACGCACATCACAATATGTATCTAGTGAATACAAGGGGAAACATCTCAAAAGAATATCCATATAGTACCAATCCGTGATAACAATCATGTCAGCATCAAGTACAGTAATCTAGAGCAAGAATGTAAATCCAGACAAGTAAAACGGTCAGAGAATGTACTCGTCTGATAACTGAATGTCCGAAGAGGGTGTACTGCCTGAGGAGAGGTGTCTGTCTCCTAATCAGAGCAACACAAGTTACAACATGTCTAAAATAAGGAAATAGACTGCTACAATGCATCTACATGCTGTCTAGGTCAAACTAGGCTAAAGTCAACACTTAGTCAACTCTAGTCAACTATCTAGTCAAAGCTAGGTCAACTGGGTCAACCTAGACTCAATGAAGTCTCACTAGGCCTAACCAGTCTACCCTAGCTAGTACACACCATACAAATCCAAGGCTATACAAGCCAACACAAGTCACATATAAAGATACATCACATTCATGCATATTCAACATTATATATATATATATTTATATATATATTATTATATATATATATATATATATATAAAAGAAAAGAACTAACATGTAAAGCTATGTGTGTGTGTGAACATGGAGGTGTACATGAAAAGAGAAATCAACACTAGTTATGAGTTTACACTACACATGGCACGAAGCTAACCCATCTACATTACACATGTATTATACTTAATATGCATGGCTACAAGTATACATCTATATACATTAGAGTAGAGACTATTTAATTTATAACTAACATGCATCTATACTTTACATAAATCTATATATATTATAGCAATCATTTAGAGAAGGGTTATATGGCATGGTGGTTGATATAGAGTGGGGTGTCCTTGTGCAGAGGGTGAAGTTCATTCTCAGTTTAGTTCCACATTTACATATAAACTAAAGTGAGCTATCCCATAAACTAGTATAACCAACCACATAAAATGAACCATGTTATCTGAAATCTGCCATTAAGCCAACATCCCATATGCATACAGCTCATGCATTTTCTAATACTGAAATTAACTAACATTTCGAATTAAGGGGTTGAAGGTTAACATTACATTCATAGACATTCCACTATATTGAAAACTGAAATTGGCTTGGCAGTAGGAAATGGAAGGTATATATGCTTACATGGACAGTTTAGTGTTCGAACAACCTAAAATGAACTAACATTCAATCTAAATATCAGCTATGCATTGGTTCTATGTCTACATATGAAATCTGATATTGCATTTACAATATTTAACATTATGTATTCATATCTATCATTACTATATACCTTGCATTTATATCTAGCATTCATTATAAACTTTCATGCATGCATTATATATCATTCTTTCATTCATGCATTTATGCATTGCTTACATATATTACATTAATTGCATTCCTACATGCTTGCATTCAACCATAATATACATTAATGTAAAGAGGATATATATCATATATATATCAATTCATTCATCTAACATATCTTGCATTATATACTCTATTCATTTAATATCCATACTACATAGGCTCATAGGTTACACAAAATGCATATATCGTATAGTCACTCTTCTACTTAAAACCAATACTGTACCAATTGGGCATTTACTAAATTCTAGGATTAAAGTATCTTGTAGTACTTTGTGTTAGCTTTCTGAAACTTCAAACGGATCGCATTTTGTGTCCGGAAGCTCCCGAAATCACGAAAATACTGAAACGTGTTCGTCTTTCATACAGCTGACACTCAAATAATTCTACAGAAAGTTACAAAAAGAATTTGGCTTATTAAAATATATATTGGAAATCTAACTTCGATACGGTTCTTTTAAAAAAATGGGAGATAAATCGGAGTTTTAAGCTAAAAGTTATGACATTTCTAAGTTGCTATTGCTACTAAAAACGTGGATAAATATTATGACAAATTTAGGTAGTTTGAGACAAAAGAAACACAAGTTATAACATAATATATCAAGAACTCACTCTCTACACTAATATATATATGAGACACTATAGAACACATCTCCAATACAAAAATATGAGATTAAACATGTAATAATTCATTCATACATAACAACAACACATAGTGTATCCAAATTTGGGGTTTTCCCACATGGACACAACCACAACACAAAGGACACTCCTATGACCTCCAAATGGACACGAAATGTACACAAATGGAGATACAACCATGGGGGTCATTCCTATGGGTTCAAAATATTCCTATATGCATGTAGGGATGGATTAGAGGAGAGATTATACCTTCCGGAAGAGAGATTCAAAGGAAAATCCTTCCGACACGACACCGACACGTAGAGATTCTAAAAGGACACGAACGAGCTCCGAATCCTCCCAAACTTGGCTAGCACCCTCTAAACATGGAGTAGAGGAGAAATGATAAAGATTTGGTAGAAGAAGGGGTTGATTTGGAGATGAAATCAATGGAGGTTCATCTCTAAATTAATTTGGGGAAGAACAAGAGAGAGAAAGTGGATGAAAACAAATGAATGAAGGAGTGACTCACTCCTTATCCCCCCCCCATAGGTGGCTGCTCAAAATGGTTAGGTGTCCCCTATTTGAATGTCCAAAATGCCCTCCACTAATCTATTTGATTTAAATTAGGAATGGGTTAAAGGTTGAGGTCAATTTAGTCTAGTTTTAAGTCTCTAATTAAACTAAACCTATCCATAAATAATTAGTCTAACTACTAACTAAAATTGATATCATGTGGACTAAAATTAATATCATGTGGGCCATGCCTAACTAGTGTGTGGGTTCCACTAGAGTCAAACTACCCTCCGGGTCCCCGTTTCAAGTCGGATTGAGTTGAAATTCGAACCCGACTCAAATAACCCCAAAACAATATCATAAATAATAAAATAAATTTCAACCCCAAATAATATCATAAATAATAAATAAATTTTAAAAATATTCAAAAATATAAAATGATAAAAATATCCCTATTTCTGAAAACTGGGGGTGACAAATCTATCCACCTTAAAAAAATTTCGTCCTCGAAATTAAAACAAAGCAATCACAGAAACACATGCAGAAAACAATCTCATTCAAATAATTTTCAAAAAAAATCAGCAATAAAAAATCTCTTTGAGGCACATCAAACATTTGTAAGTAAAAACTGATACGTGTCCGATACGGACACAAAACCATCACAAAATCACACCTATCAAAGGTCAAAATCAACAATCACCAACGCAATAAATATCAAATAATTCAAAGAGGTCAAATGCAAAATATCCTTAGGCCAGAAATGATATTAAAACATCCTAATCACATGGTTAGGCTCTAGGTCAAACAGTCTCTAGGGTTTCACTAGCAAAACATCAAAATCACAAGTCATGATTTTAAATAGTTTTAAAATGATTTAAAAATTACCAAAAATCATATCATAATTTAAATGTCAAATCATAAATGATTAAAATTACAAAATTTTAAAATTATCCTTATTTTAGAAAACTGGGTGTAACAAGTCTACCCACCTTAGAAAAATTTTGTCCTCGAAATTAAAATATTCATACTCCTTCTAGGTCAAACCCCCCCACAATCAAAGTCTCAGAACTTAAACAATCATACGATTTAAAAGGATGACATACAGGGTCATGGCATACGGTGGCAGTGAAAGTCTCATCTAGGTATACTAGTCATGCTAAACCAAAACGGTCATAGGGTATCAAAACACACAAGCAATCTAGGGTGCTAAACTAGAAAAGATACAGAAATAACAATCATCAAGACTGTAAGGCAGTCTACCATCCTATATGAAAACTGGTATTTATCAAAATAAAATAAAGTTAACTACCATTTATCTAATAAGGGGTACTATTCAAAAAAATCAAAATCAAAAGTTAAAGAATGAAAGCCAATTGCATGGAAATCCAATCACAATATATTTATATATATAGCGTTTGAGAGGAAAAAGCTAGCATTATGTACAAGTTATGTAGTTCGTGTGTGTATGGGTGTATGTGGACATGTTCATATGATTAAATAATAGGCGTGTGTGTATGTGAAATATACATGAAAGTGCATAGGATTTGGGGTTTCAAACAATAACTATCAAGTTACACTAATCATTGCATATTGGTTAAACAATCTACAATACACAACTCATTTGCTCATAACATGCATGGCTAACCATGTATATATGTATATATAAAGAGGTACAGATTTAGTTATATATCTATATACATTATAACATGTATGCATAAACTCTATATATATCTATATAGATATATGAACGTAACATAGAGAGGAAGGGTTAGGTTACATGACAGTGTATACTATGTTAGAGTGTGGGTGTCACTATACAGGGTTATAGCTTTAGTAATGAAAGGTTAGACCCAGTTTTAGTTCAACATTTACATACAAGAATCTGAAATAAGCTAACATTTAAACCAGTGTAATATTAACCAACCCAATGTTCATCACAACCTAACATGTAAGAGTATAAACCTAACATCATATCCCTACATACAACAATGTACATAGATCCAAATATTACATTTTTAAAAAATAAAACAGCAAATTGAACTAAACATTTGGAATCCAGTATTAAGGGTTAATATGCACACAGTCTTAGATTTGACAAATTCAAACAAAACTCAACCAATTTTTTTTGAATTGAAACCCTATGTATAATATACATGTGCAGTGATATAAACATAACTAATAACATGAAATTTATATTGGAATTATAAATTTTAACTGGAAATGCAGAGAACCAGTCTCTATTATTGTACTGTATCAGAAATATTGGGGTTTTAAAAATTTAAACATCACAACATATTAATATGTATTTAGATAGGTTGGAATTCAAAGTTTAGCATGCATACGTATCAGGCAAGTGTCTGCTATATATATATTCATATATTCTCATGTCCCAATATAAACATCAAATTTCATATCAAGACCAACATTCAGATTTCTACCAATATTGCAAATTAGGTGATTGATGAAATCAAGACAGTTTATTATTATTATTATTATTATTTAATACAATAATAATAGCAAGAAAAAAATAACGATAAAATCTGTTCTGCTTATCTGTTTAAGGAAGGAGCCATTTTGAAACCCAGAGCTAAAATATCAAATCCATGATAAGGTCTAGCAAAAATCATCGATTCATTGTATTATGAAAAAGTCATAGCAAGAAGTTACACAAGGTTTATAAAAGCAGCTAAAGCTACTCCTAAGTTAAATAATGAGAAATAAAACAAACAATAATAATTTTTTTTTGAAGGACTGAAACAAAAGTAGAGAAAACATGTTCGAAAACATTTAAGGTACAATCTGATAATCATATGCGTCTATCCAAAATCATGGTACTCTAAATCCTCGTCATACTAGTAAGCAAGGCTACGATAATCACAGAGTCCTCGACTTAGGCACATACCTCTAGAATCATGGTATTTAACATTTTTGCGATGCCGCTAGCTTGGCTGCAAAAATCTTAAATTCCCACACCGAGAGAAATATATCCAAGTCAGACTATATGTCCTCACTATGCTGGCTAATGTGACTGTAGAAGACTAGATTCCATAACATAGATGACCTAGCCCATATAATTTCATCTTGACAAAAATTAAATTAAATCAACAATGAATACCCAAAATTCAAGTTTATCAACGAACATCAAGATTCAAAAAATGAACAAAAATCCATCAAGTCATATAAATACAAACTCGAATTCAACAATAATCCATCAAAATTAAGTTCAACAACAGAAAGTAAAGATAAATCAAATCAAGGAAAAAAAAGAGTTTTCAAATCGAAGTTAAAATAAGATTCTCAAGGGTCGTCCCAGGAATCTCTCAAGGGATCCTAACTGTGATTGAGTACCTTCAAAAATATATTCTAATCCTACTGCAGGCTGTAGTGATACTCTAGTTCGATACCACTACACAAACTCGACCTGCATGGGCCACCACTAAAAATGTGTCACGATCCGCACCTAGAGTAAGGGCACGAGAAGTGGGTACGTCCAGCTTATGCCGCAGTGTCGGCGGTAGAACGTTGTCCTAGGTCACAACATCTAACAATATAATGCTAAGCAGTTTATACTCCCCGAATGGGGGTGACATAGCAGAATGTAAACTCAATCACATCTAAGATAGAGCATAATGGAAGATAGATAAAACATGAAATCCACTGAGAGATACATCAGATAGAAGTCTAAGTATCTAAGATACACAACCCAGAAAACATCTCAAATCTCAAATACAGTAATCCATAAATACAACTCAAGACAACTGAAAATAAGCTATAAGCAAAACCCTAGCTATCTATGCAACCTCTACTGTGTCTCCTCTAGGCTAGAAGACAATCTCCAGGCTATCTGTAAAATTTATCAACAGGTCTAGTCAGGACAGGAACGAGCACAAAATATCTCACGCAGTTCATATCAAGTTAGAAAATATAAAGCATGCAATAGAGTAAGGTACAGGAAACGCTGAAAGAGAATGTATATAAAAAATAGCAGAGATTTGATAATAGAAAATATCTATATGATAAGTAAGAACTGTAAGCAATATGTGATTTAGAGCACAATATGGTTATGTAAACGGTCTAGGACAATGCAATGGTAACTCCATTGTACGTGAGTGTACAATAGACATATACAATAGTTATACAATATTGTACAATAGGATTTGATTACATAACCAATTCTACTCCCCCTCCCCAATCAATACACAAGGATCAACTCTAGTTACGTTATCTTATACAATAGTGTACAATAATACAATAGATGTATAATATTATACAATAGATGTACAATGTATACAATAGTTGTACAATGTTATACAATAGTGTACAATGGTCTATCCCTGGGACTCATGTGATAATGAGAGTACAATATGCACAATGAGTTTACAAGGATATGGGTATTCAGTAAATACAATATCTAAGTGAAACGCACATCACAATATGTATCTAGTGAATACAAGGGGATAACATCTCAAAGAAGATCCATATAGTACCAATCCGTGATAACAATCGTATCAGCATCAAGTATATAATCTAGAGCAAGAATGTAAATCCATACAAGTATGAAACGGTCAGAGAATGTACTCGCCTGATAACTGAATGTCCGAAGAGGGTGTATTGCCTGAGGAGAGGTGTCTATCTCTAATCAGAGCAACACAAGTTACAACATGTCTAAATAAGAAAATAGACTGCTACAATGCATCTACATTCTGTCTAGGTCAAACTAGGCTAAAGTCAACACTTGGTCAACTCTAGTCAACTATCTAGTCAAAGCTAGGTCAACTGGGTCAACCTAGACTCAATGAAGTCTCACTAGGCCTAACCAGTCTACCCTAGCTAGTACACACCATACAAATCCATGGCTATACAAGCCAACACAAGTCACATATCAAGACACATCACATTCATGCATATTCAATATTATATAAATATATATATATATATATATATATTATATATAAGAGAAAAGAACTAACATATAAGCTATGTGTGTGTGTGAACATGGAGGTGTACATGAAAAGAGAAATCAACACTAGTTATAAGTTTACACTACACATGGCATAAAGCTAACCCATCTACATTACACATGTATTATACTTAACATGCATGGCTACAAGTATACATCTATATACATTAGAGTAGAGACTATTTAAGTTATAACTAACATGCATCTATACTTTACATAAATCTATATATATTATAGCAATCATTTAGAGAAGGGTTACATGGCATGGTGGTTGATATAGAGTGGGGTGTCCTTGTACAGAGGGTGAAGTTCATTCTCAGTTTAGTTCCTATTTATTTAAACTAACGTGAGCTATCCCATAAACTGGTATAACCAACCACATAAAATGAACCATGTTATCTGAAATCTGCCATTAAGTCAACATCCCATATGCATACAGCTCATGCATTATCTAATACTGAAATTAACTAACATTTTGAATTAAGGGGTTGAAGGTTAATATTACATTCATAGACATTCTACTATATTGAAAACTGAAATTGGCTTGGCAATAGAAAAAGGAAGATATATATGCTTACATGGACAGTTCAGTGTTCGAACAACCTAAATGAACTAACATTCAATCTAAATATCAGGTATGCATTGGTTCTATGTCTACATATGAAATCTGATATTGCATTTACAATATTTATACATTATGAATTCATATCTATCATTATATATATACCTTGCACTTATATCTAGCATTCATATACTTTCATGCATGCATTATATATCATTCTTTCATTCATGCATTTATGCATTGCTTACATATATTACATTAATTGCATTCCTACATGCTTACATTCAACCATATATATACATTAATGTAAAAATGATATATATCATATATATATCATTTCATTCATCTAACATATCATGCATTACATACTCTATATTCATTTAATATCCATACTACATAGGCTCATAGGTTACACAAATACATATATCGTATAGTCACTCTTCTACTTAAAACCAATACTGTACCAATTGGGCATTCACTAAATTCTAGGATTAAAGTATGTTGTACTACTTCGTGTTAGCTTTCTGAAACTTCAAACGGATCGTATTTTCGTGTCAGGAAGCTCCCGAAATCGCAAAAATACCGAAACGCGTTCGTCTTTCATACAGCTGTCACTCAAATAATTCTACAGAAAGTTACAAAAAGAATTTGGCTTATTAAAATATATTTGGAAAGTTAACTTCGATGTGGTTCTTTTAAAAAAAACGGAAGATAAATCAGAGTTTTAAGCTAAAAGTTATGACATTTTTAAGTTGCTATTGCTAAAAACGTGGATAAATATTATGACGAATTTAGGTAGTTTGAGACAAAAGAAACACAAGTATATAACATAATATATCAAAAACTCACTCTCCATAATATATATATATATATATATATATAATATATATATATGAGACACTATAGAACACATCTCCAATACAAAAATATGAGATTAAACATGTAATAATTAATTCATACATAACAACAACACATAGTGTATCCAAATTTGGAGTTTTCCCACATGGACACAACCACAACACAAAGGACACTCCTGTGACCTCCAAATGGACACGAAATGGACACAAATGGAGATACAACCATGGGGGTCATTCCTATGGGTTCAAAATATTCCTAGAGAGATTATACCTTCCGGAAGAGAGATTCAAAGGAAAATTCATCCGACACAACACCGACACGTAGAGATTCTAAAAGGACACGAACGAGCTTCGAATCCTCCCAAACTTGGCTAGCACCCTCTAAACATGGAGTAGAGGAAAAATGAAGAAGATTTGGTGGAATAAGGGGTTGATTTGGAGATGAAACCAATGGAGGTTCATCTCTAAATTAATTTGGGGAAGAACAAGAGAGAGAAAGTGGATGAAAACAAATGTATGAAGGAGTGACTCACTCCTTATCCCCCCCCATAGGTGGCTGCCAAAAATGGTGAGGTGTCCCCTATTTGAATGTCCAAAATGCCCTCCACTAATCTATTTGATTTAAATTAGGAATGGGTTAAATGTTGAGGTCAATTTAGTCTAGTTTTAAGTCTCTAATTAAACTAAACCTATCCATAAATAATTAGTCTAACTACTAACTAAAATTAATATCATGTGGACTAAAATTAATATCATGTGAGCCATGCCTAACTAGTGTGCGGGTCCCACTAGAGTCAAACTACCCCCCGGGTCCCCGTTTCAAGTCGGATTCAGTTGAAATTCGAACCCGACTCAAATAACCCCAAAACAATATATAATAATAAAATAAATTCCAACCCCAAAATAATATCAAAATAAAATAAATTTTAAAAATATTCAAAAATGTAAAATATTAAAAATATCCCTGTTTCTGAAAACTGGGGGTAACACTTACAACAATCCTCGACCAAACCCTTTATAGTAAAGCTATGTAGTCAGTCTCTTCCCTCGTCGATCCCACCGACCATAAATACTGGGGGGGGCAATTTGAAAGACATAGCTGTACCTCATTTTTCTACTTCTGACAATATAGTCCCGAAGATCGATTTATTCCATCAATAAAGGGATGCCTTCCGATTACTTTTTTTTTTGCTGCATATTCACTCCAGAAAGACCTAAGGTTGTTGCTGCAAATGCAAATTGTGCCTACCTACTCTGTGAGCCTAGTTCTTCCGATATGCGATGTGTATTTCATAGTACCAGCCTGGAAGAAGGGAGAGAAGCCTATCTCCATTGGCCGGTGAAGGGTTCTCGGACCCATAGTCGTCGTGAGTCAGAATATAAAATCGGTACTGTGCAGACTCACCACTACACTCCTTAAACCCGATGTATTATCCAGAAGAGGGGTATGACTTGAACAACAATATGGGTCTTAACTATGGAAGGGTCGTTGAAGATCAACGTCTCCAAAGGTAAATCTGTTCAATTATCATAAGACACATTGTCGTGCACAAATTAAATATCCTACTCAATGATAAGACAGTGAAGCAACAACAATGGCAGTTCCGCCCGGATATCACAGAGGTGAATAAACTCATAACAATCAGCTTCATCCGTGAGGAACAACATCCTTACAAGGTAGCCAATATTGTTCTAGTAATCAAGAAAAATAAAAAAAACTAAGTTTGTATAGACGTTCGCAACCTAAATGCCACTTGTCCGAAGGATGAATTCTCGTTACCTATCACTGACGTGATGGTAGATAATAGTTGTGGGTTTGAGCATATGTCCTTCATGGATGGTTACTCAGCATATAACCAAATCAAAATATTCCCAAAAGACGAGAGGCATACGTCGTTTCGTACTCCGATCGGTATATTTTGCTATACCGCGATGCCTTGCGGTTTGAAAAAGGCAGTTGCTACATACCAGTGAGCTATGAGTACCATATTCTGTAAGCACTTACAAATGACCATCGAGTGTTATGTTGATGACATCGCAGTCAAAAGTTGTCTTTGTGGTGATCACATTAATGATTAAGAACCGTCTTCGACTTGATGAAGGTTGACCAATTGAAGACGAACCCGACCAAGTCTTTCTTGGGAGTATCCAGTGACAAATTCTTGGATTTTATCATCACTTCAAAAGGGATCCACGTCGACCCCGAGAAGACAAAAGCTATCATCGAGATGCAATTGCCAAAGAACATTCCTGAACTTCGTGGTCTTCAAGGGCGCTTAGCATATATCTGAAGCTTTAACTCTAATATCTCGAGTCGTTGTAAGCCCTTCACTGAAATGATAAAGAAGGGAGTATCTTACATCTGGACCGAAAAATGCCAATGAGCCTTTGAAGACATTAAAGGGTACCGCACGAACCCTTCGATCTTAGTAGCCCCAGTCATGGGTAAACCCTTTCTGATTTATGTTTGAGCAATGGAATATTCCTTTTCTGATATACCCCTGTTGAGAAATAATATCTTGCCCTGGTTTTTGTCATCCAGAAAACCCGTCATTACATAGTGGGACAGACAATTTATGTCATCTCCATGATCAATCCCCTCAAAGTTCTCTGATCAAAACATGAGCACGAAATTCACGCCTCACTACATGGGCGATACTATTGTCACCTTATGATTTGGTTTTGTTCTGTAATAAGTG
>JANAVB010032219.1:4518485-4532951 GCA_029216955.1 Iris pallida | reverse complement strand
CCGCCTCGCAAAGCAAAATGGAGACTTGCTCATGTTGCCCATCAACGGCAAGTTCCTAAAGAAGTATTATGTCTGAACCAAAATAACGCAGAGACATCTCAGAGTGTCGAGTATGTACCTCCCCGTACCTCTGAACTTACATTCTGGTTCATACATAGAGCCTGTACCCGCTGGGACCTCTGAACTCATTCCTACATCTTCCATACATAGAGTCATATACCCGCTGGTACGCTGACCGAACCCCTCATAGTTCTCCTAATTTTGAGTCACGTACCCTCTGGTACTACTGAACTCATTTTTCAACATTCCAGATTATCGAGTCATGTGCCCGCTGGTGCCACTGAACTCACACTTTCACAATATCGAGTATGTACCCGACGGTGCCTCTGAACTTACATTCCGTCACTCTTTCAGATAGTAAGTCATGTATGATCATACCTCTGAACTTTCTTCCTGGAAGAGATCCCCCCTCATGATCCACTACCCGCACTTCCAGTGCACAAAAAAGGGTATACGATCCACTAATTCCCAAAACGGCCATGTCTTCATTACCTCTGAGTTGTTTCACTTCCGCCAAAAACAAATCACCCCTTACATAAAACTTTTATGTCCTCATTACCTCTGAGTCATTTTATGTGCCCCCTCTTCATTGAGCCCACTCCTACCATGTCCTCATTACCTCTGCGTAGGAAGGCTCCGGAGAAGAAACCTTCATACTTGCCATGTCCTCATTACCTCTGAGTAAGTATGTCGGTTCCCTTTCAACCTATTATCTGTACCCACAACCAGAGTACGACAAGGATAATAGGTCCACAAATATCCTCTGTTGACCACAAATGCCCTCTGTTGACCACAAATGTCCTCTGTTGACCACAAACGTCCTCTGTTGACCACAAATGTCCTCTGTTGACCACAAATATCCTCTGTTGACCACAAATGTCCTCAGTTGACCGTAAATGTCCTCTGATGACCACAAATGTCCTCAGTCGATCACAGATGCTGTACTGGGTCTCCAGTACACGCCCATCCCTTCCCTATCATGCCTGGGAGCCCAGTTGCTCCCTGGCATTCTCTCGAATACCAAAAACTTCTATAGCTGTCTTATCGTAAAGTTGTTCTAGGTATTCCTCTCCAAAACTTGTTACTCATACCTAAAACCAAGGTACGTCGAGGGTAACAGGTCAACAAATAATCCCCCAGCAAGTCCAATTTTATAAATACTACAAGTACAAGAAAGAGAAGATGAGTTGAAACATGCTCATTTATTCAAAATTCAAAGTACTACATCATCTGGGATCATATCCCATGACAAAAAGAAAAGAAAAAAAACAACAGTAAAAGAAAACAGAAAACTGATCACTGCTCTGGGGCACATAACGCCGTAAGACGGTCCGTCAGCAAGGCAACCGACCGCTCAAACCTCTGTTTGGCTCGACGCTCCGCCTCTTGGGTTAGCACAGCCGCATCCTCCAGATGAGCATGGGCTTGCAAGTTGTCCTCGAATTTCTTGAAAGCCCGCTCCACGTTAACAGAAGATTATGAAGCTTTATTGAAAGCCCGCTCCAGTTGTCTTCGAATTTCTTGAAAGCCTCTTGACTCTCACAGCCTTATGCGGCTCCGAGTCAGATGAGTCCGTACAAATCAAGTTCAGATGAGCGTATAAAGCTTCTGCGGTTTGGGTTCGGAAGGGCCTATGCGGTTCAAGGTTCACATGGACTCAACAGATAAACCTAGACGCTGATGCAGTTCAGATTTAGGTGAGACTATGCGGTTCAAAGTCCATGCAGACTCATGCGGCCCTGAACAGACAGACTCATACGGCTACAAGCAGATGAGCTTATGCGGTTCAAAAGTAAACTACGCTCATGCGGCCCAAACCAAAAATATATATGCGGTTCAGATCGAGTATGATAAGCCCATGCAGCCTCCTGGGCGAAGTGCTTATGCGATCATATCGACGAACCTTGTACATACGGCTTGTGCATAAATTATGCAGCAGAGCCATGGCAGTTAGGGTTCTAAAGCAACGCCCTTACCAGCAATGGGTGGATGAACGTCGGGATGAACAGAGTGAACAGCTGCCGGCGGAGGAGTGGCCACGTCCGTCGCCGCAAGAAGAGCGACCGCCTTGCCCTTCGCAGCCTTCGACGCTGCAACCTTCTTGGGAGCCATAGGTGCTTGGAAGAGAAAAGAGTTAGAACAGCGAAAGATCGAAGGAAGCAAAGGAGATTCCCTAGAATGAAAGTGTTCCTATTTATAGACAAGAAAGGAACGCCTCGATCCGCGTGCAATATGATGACCGACTCTTCGGTCATCGAGGCAAAACGGCTGAATAATAGCCTGACTCTTGGGATCCTGGCCCAAGAAAGTGGCTCTTAAAATCTGCAGCAAATCAAGAGCATTAAATGCAGAAGATTCACAAAAGATTTGCACACGTGGCAGGAAGACGTGGCAAGAAGCTCATGCGGCCAAAACAGCCCATGCGGCTCAGAGAGTTATGCGGTCGAGATAATCATACGGCTGGTCAAATCCATACGGCTAGGACAGAATACATCCATGCGGCTCTGGCATAATCATGCTTCTTATTCAAAGTATTTCAATTTTGCAAATTGAAAACTTTGAAGGGGGTCTTGTAGAAGCATGAAAAAAAAAGAGAAAAATGATCCATGCGGCCAAGGAGCCGTATACGGCTCAGGAGTCCCATGTGGCTCAAACACATAGGCAGCTCGAGTGGACTCCATGCGGCCCGCAGAGGGAAGCCACGTATCTTTTTAGAACGGCTGTACCCAGCGTCATTCAAACACAATTAATTCTCTGACGGCTGACGGCTGACAACTGACAGATGACAGCCCTGACGTAAAGTAGTCAAGATGACTGACACAAGAGCACTATCTTCCTAGAGAATTGAAGAAAATCTTCGCAGCTTCGAGGCAAGTTTATACGGCCAGACTAGATGAGTTCACGCGGCCAGCGCAGAGAAACCTATGCGGTTCAATCATGAAGGTCCCCCATGTGGCTCGGTCATGAAAGAAATCCATGCGGCTCGGCCATGAAGACTATCATACAGCTCGGCCATGAAGACCCCCATACGGCTCGGTCATGAACATATTCATGCGGCTCGGTCATGACAACCTTCATGCGGTTCGAGTATAGAGACTTTTCATGCGGCTCGGTCATAAAATCTTTCATGCGGCTCGGTCATGACGACCTTCATGCGGCCCAAATATGAACGCTCCTCATGCGGCTCAACAATGATGAAAGGACACGTGTCCTAAAGATAATCAAATTTTGGGTCAGATTCCAATGATTTGGGACACGTGGCAAGAGAATGAATTAAATTGATTCCTTTAGATTTGCGGATATCAGCAAATCATTATAATGGAGATTTATTACAATCAACATTAATTACTGACATGATTTGGCATAATCCTCATTAATGGCCCGGATCCTTCATGCTCAAGATTAATGGTCCAGATTGATCATTTACCAGGCCGCCGCCACATTGAGAATGGGCAATCATTGCAAACCCTAATGATGCCCCCCACTATTATAAATAGCAGGGTGCCATTCCCTTGCAAAAGAGATACGCACATACAGAGAGAGGCTTCCCCCTAATAATCTGAGAGAAAAATACACAGAGATCAATCAAGAGAGAGAGAAGCCAGAAGAGCAATACGAGGAGAGCAAGAAGAGCATTTCTTCGTCAACGCCAACCATCTCGTCACAGGAGCCAAGGCTACGTCCGATCGTCCAAGGAGTAAGGCAGAGCTGCCGTCGCTTTCCCGAGCCTCTATCGTCACCCCCCAGAATCAAAAATAAATAATTGTACTTAGATTGCTGTACCTAGGTTTTTGTCCCTAGGCTTTCTTTGTACAAGCGAGTTTGTAACGTGAAGTAAAAGTCCAGTCCTCCCATAAAACTGTTCTGCTCTTTTATATTTCATGGCAAACAAGATGTTGTGTAAACTTTGTACCACTCTCAAGTTCAGATTCATGACTGATCATGCTTGAAGACTCAGACATAATGTCCTTCTCTAAACTAGGTTCTTATTTAAACTAAGTTAGCTAGGTTTAATGGTTATATGGGGTCACATACTATTTGAAGCATTACACTGTAACTTGGATGTAATATTTCTATGATAACTTGTGTTTAGATTATTATGTAGCAATAGAGAATTGATTTATAAGATAGATTTTAACTAGAGGGCTAAACTAATGTATCTTAAGTAATTATGATTAGAATTGTTGATAACCAAATTAGAATTATTCAGATTATTAATCAACTTGTAAATTATAAATAGGAGGATATCCAGCAGTACATCCCACACTTGATCACCCTGAGCAAGACAAGTATACTTCTCGAATTTGTCTATTTTCTCATGTCATGTATATTCATTCTTGTATCTTCTGGTTGACACGATATATCACGAGATTGTCTTGTATCATGTTTCCTTGAGTTTACTTGTGTCTGGAAGGAGAAATACTACAGATGTGTGATCAAACCTGAGTTACTATTCATGTGATTAGCTTAGGCCCCGCATCGTAAATGCGGGATCGAAGTCGTACCATTTCATGTTCTCTGAATCTACCCAAGCCGATCACACACTCTGAATGTATTTCGATATACATGCATACTTCACGTTCATGTTGTATTTCATGTTCAGGACTCATTTCATGTTCCCTGTATTTACTTTCAGTATTCATGTTTAGGTTTCATGTCTTGTTCTCATTTCTTGTACTTTATATATATTTCTGTATTTTCGTTCATACCATGATGTTCATGTTTATTTCCTTGGATATACTTAGCTCCGCACCTGACTAAGATATATTGCAGGTGAGTTAGAGGCTATCTGTGACACTTATTACGGGCAGGAGCCTGGAGGCACCTATGAGCCAGTTGATGTTGTCTAGGACTTAGAGGCTGAGGAAGCCTAGTATTTTCCTTTTTAGCTTTATCTGGACTTGTATCAGAGACATCAGTATATTTTATATTTGCTGGAATATAATAACTCTTAGACTTGTATTTGAGATTCTAGGATTCGATATTAGATGCTGTGATTTACTTTCATTCTTATCTGGATTTATAGTTTTCTCTAGATATTGGTACATCTTACTTCATCGTGCCTAACGACGAAGGCTGGGCGTGTCCGACTCGTATCCGATTATTTGGGAGTGGGTCGTGACATGTTTTTAGTGGTGGACCATGCAGGTCTATCCTAATGGTACTTAGGTATTAGAGTACTATTGGGGGACTTGATTAAACTAGGAAAATTTGATCACAGCATAGAAAAATTGGGAAATCACGGTATATCAGGTATATCAGGTGCATTGATATTATAAAAACATTATTTATTTTTAGATTTTATAGCTTGTCAATCAACAAAGTTTTCTTTCTATTGCAGGTTGGTCATCACAAGAAAGACCGCGGATCAGCCAGGAGTAGCAGACAGTTCGGGAGAGCCCATACCAGACGCTCCAGTAGATCAACTTTCGCCACCGCCTTCTATCTTTCCTCTACTACCCTCGATGATGATGTTTGACGGCGCCCAGGTGATGGTCATGTTTTAGCAGTTCATGGAGGCCCAGAACCACCAGGTTGCACAGTTCAGAGCGACCGTCGTTGATGCACTCAGGACTCGGGAGACGGCATTACCAATACTGGTAGCACCTCCAGCACAAGCAACACCAAGATCAGGGACCGTCAGGGATTACCAGAACCTCTGTCCGATAGATTTTTGGGGCCACGAGGGGATAGGTTATGCGGATGAGTGGTTGGAAAATGTGTAGGGGACGTTGAAGATGGCGAGGATCCCTGATGACTTGAAGGTGGAGGTGGCGAGTATGTGACTGTTTGACCTTGCCATAGCCTGGTACCGTAAGGTGCCCAGTTAGCAGCGCCCCAGGTTCTTTGGGCAGATTTCAAAACTCTGTTCAAGGAGAAATCTTTCCACGACATCGAGAGAGACAAGCTTCGGATGCAGTTCGAGGCCTTACAGCAGGGGACCATGACAGTAGCGGAGTGTACTTCACAATTCACTCGACTCAGCAAGTTCACAGAGAACCAAGTCGGCACGCCAGAGGAGAGGGCTTGGAGGTTCAAGAAGGGCCTCACCAGAGAGCTGCGGCATGCAGTGGCGATCAGCCAAGCGACGACTTATTCGAGCATCCTCAAGATTGCTCAGGCTATGGGAAAGGAGATGGACCCGAGGCCCAAGAGGGATAGGGACATCGGCAGTAGCATTTATCAGGCACCGACGAAGAGGGTGCAGATTCAGACTCAGACGAGGCCACCCTATCCGACAGTAGTTCAGCATCGTCCTGTCAGAGTTCTAGCAGTTCAGCATCAGAGATAGCAGGGGATCACTTGCACATATTATCATCGATCAGGACACCACGTGGAGGTCTGTCGCATGAGGCTCGGACTTTGCCTATTCTGCGGGTCAGACGCATACCAGATGAGAGACAACCAGCAGGCCAGAACCAGATTAGCAGGACGACCCCGAGGAGTTGGAGGACCACCACCTACACTACCTAGAGTACTGCCTGCTGCACCCAGAGAGGAGGACCAACTCTACCACCTCAGCAGCAGGGATTTGCACAGCACCAGCAACAGCAGAGGGGAGGACCACAGCGGGGACGTGCTTAAGTCATGATTGCAGTTGAGGATGAGGAGGCAGCTCCAAATGTTATTACAAGTTCTATTATCATATATTCATTTTTTGCCATTGTATTGTTTGATTCTGGAGCCACATATAGCTTTGTATCATATGAGTTTTTGCATAGATACGGCTTCACACATAAGCCCATTAGGAGGAACTGTCGGATTATGACAGGAGGAGGGGTAGTGCTAGTTAGTGAGATGGTGGATTGTCCTATCACTATAGCTGGGCGGGAGCTTAGGGCTCGACTTCTAGTGATGCCATTGCCCGAATTTTATGTAGTCCTCTGTATCGACTGGATGAGTGAGCAATTTGCTGTAATAGACTACCATAAAGGAAAGGTCACTTTCAGCCCGCCTGAAGTTCTGCCGTTCGAGGTCAGAAGACGGATCGCAGAGAGGCCAGATGTAGTCATCTTCAGAGCAGTTACAGAAGACCAGGAGTTGCCGCATCTGTTGATTGTAGAATTTTTTGACATCTTCCTCGAGGAGTTGCCAAGATTGCCACCAGATCGAGATGTGGAGTTCAGCATCGACCTAGTGCCCGGATAAGCACCGAAGTCCCAGTATTGCTACACAATTAACCCGAAAGAAGCTGTAGAGTTGAAGGCTCAGATTGATGAGTTGGAAGGTAAGGGTTTTATTTGGTCCAGTGCTTCACCCTGGGAGCACCGATACTCTTCGTGTCTAAGAAGAATGGGACTGTGAGGATGTGTATCGATTACCGTGCACTCAATAACATCACCATCAAGAATAGATACCCATTGCCGTAGATTGATGAGCTGTTTGATCAGTTGAGTGGAGCGAAGGTCTTTTCTAAGATCGACCTTCGGTCAGAATATCATCAGATGAAGGTTCGGGAGCAGGATATTTCGAAGACAGCTTTCAACACCCATTACGGCTAGTATGAATTTTTGGTGATGCCATTCGGACTTACCAATGCCCCAACAGTGTTTATGAACTTGATGAATAAAGTTTTTCACAAGTACCTGGACAAGTTTATCGTAGTCTTCATTGACGACATCTTGATATATTCGAAGACCGAGGAGGAGCAGGTGGAGCATCTACGGATCGTGTTAGAGATTCTGCGAAAGGAGAAGCTATATAGGAAGCTCTCGAAGTGCGTGTTCTTCCTAGACAGAGTGGATTTCTTGGGACATGTGGTGACTGGAGAGGGGATTTCTATGGATCCAAAGAAGATTGAAGTAGTAGAAGCATTGGCACCTCCTAAGTCAGTAGCTGAGATTCGTAGTTTCCTAGGTCTAGCAGGTTACTACAGGAAGTTCGTAAAGGATTTTGCCAAGATAGCAGAGCCAATGACGAAGCTTATGTGGAAGGACGAGGAGTTCATCTGGAGCAACGCCTGCTAGTCAGTATTTGAAGAACTGAAGAGAAGACTCATTACAGTGCCAGTTTTTGCTTTACCATCAGGATTAGAAGGAATCGTCATCTACAGTGATGCATTAGGGAAAGGTTTGGGATGTGTGCTTAAACAGAACACGAGGGTCATTGCTTATGCTTCTAGACAGTTAAGGCCTCATGAAAAAAATTACCTTACACATGACTTGGAGCTTGCAGCAGTCATTTTTGCCCTGAAACTGTAGAAGCAGTACTTGTATGGAGAGAGAGTAGATATCTTTACGGACCACAAAAGTCTGAAATATATTTTTACTCAGAAGGAGCTGAATATGAGGTAGCGCAGATGGCTGGAACTCATGAAGGATTTCAACATCAATTTGTAATACCACCTGGAAAGGCGAACGTGGTAGCAGATGCTCTTAGTCAATTTCCTGTTGCTATGTTTCTCACTATGGATCGGCATCTACTAGAGTATCTTGAGAGCCTTGGGATTGAGATTGTTCTTTCCGGGGTTGGAGGGCAGCTGATGCACATGCAGATACAGTCAGGACTGATAGAAAAGATCAAGGAGGCCCAGTTTCTAGATGAGGGACTCCGATGTCTCCGAGGCCAGGCAGAGGTAGGATTGCTCGATGATTTCACTATTGCAGATGATGGATCACTGAGGCACGGAACCCACTTGTGTGTGCCCAAGGATTTACGGGAGGAGGTGATGTAAGAGGCCCACCAGTCATAGTATTCTATTCATCCTGGAACTACCAAGATGTATAAGGATCTACAAGAGTATGTTTGGTGGTATGGGATGAAACGAGAGATTACCAGATTGTTTCCAGATGCCTTATGTGCCAGCAAGTCAAGGCGGAGCACCAGAGACCAGCGGGATTACTCCAGCCATTACCTATTCCGAAGTGGAAGTGGGAACACATCACCATTAACTTCGTATCAGGTTTATCGCGTATGTCCAGTGGCAAGGATAATATTTGGGTTATCGTGGATAGACTGGCGAAGTCTGCTCATTTTATTTCGTTCAAGGTTGGGCTGTCGACCGAGAAGCTTGCAGACCTCCATATGCGTCAGATTGTGCGAATCTACGGATTGCCGGTGAACATCATTTCAGACTGGGATAGTCGTTTCATATCACACTTCTGGAGGAGTTTATAGTTGAGCTTTGGTTTACAGTTGAAGTTCAGCATCGCCTATCATCCACAGAGGGACGGGCAGTCCGAGAGGACCATTCAGACACTGGAGGATATGCGACGGGTTTGCGCACTCGACTTCGGCGGTTCATGGCAGGATCATCTGCATCTAGTGGAGTTTGCCTATAATAACAGTTATCAGGCTAGCATCGAGATGACATCGTTCGAGGTACTGTATAGGCGGTGATGTCGAACACCTTTATCATGGGATGACGTTGGCGAGAGGGCTTTGTTTGGGCCAGAGATGGTGGTAGACTCAGTAGAGAAGATCAGACTGATCAGGGAGCATCTCAGATTTGTACAGGATCGGCAGAAGCAATGGGCGGACAATAGTAGATGGCAACTGGAGTTCGCAGTTGGAGATAGAGTGTTCCTGAAGATCTTGCCGACTAGTGGTGTCATTCATTTCGGCAAAGAAGGGAAACTCAGTTTGAGGTACATCGGGCCTTTCGACGTGACGGCACGGATTGGCGATATGGCGTATCGACTAGCGCTTCCAGCTAGTTTGGAGGGAGTACATGATATCTTCCACGTATCTCAGCTTCGACGCTACATTCCAGATCCAAGCCATGTGGTGGACTACTCAGAGCTAGAGGTGGGTCCGAGCTTGACCTACGAGGAGCAGCCAGTGGAGATCCTTGATCGGAGGGTGAAGCAACTGCGAAACCAGACTAT
The DNA here is from genome assembly GCA_029216955.1 of Iris pallida. Taxonomy (NCBI): domain Eukaryota; kingdom Viridiplantae; phylum Streptophyta; class Magnoliopsida; order Asparagales; family Iridaceae; genus Iris; species Iris pallida. The sequence continues at coordinate 4,523,064 of JANAVB010032219.1, read as the reverse complement.
ACCGCTTGTCCGCGTCATGTGAAGACACCACTCTCCGGGAGAGTCCACATGGGAGCACAAGGACGAGATACGGGAGCACTATCCTAATTTTTTTATTCAATAAAGAACTCATGTTTCAACCTTCTCTATGTTTACTTTTGAGATTTCATTTGGATGTCCTTCGAATTTTGAGGATGAAATTTTTTTAAGGGGAGAAGATTTGTAACCCCACAACACATATTTTTATTTTTTTATTTTAAAATATTTTATAAATAAGATGGATTAAGTAATACATTGATTTTCATTTTTAAATTTTTCTTTGGAAACCTTTGGACAATTCAATTCCTTTAAATCTCTTGAGTACTTCATTTAGGCCAACCGGCTAGGCTTAATTTTGGACCTCTCCTCAGGCCCATACAAGAAAGCCTAATAAGTAGGCTCAGGACCATATTTTTTTAGACTAGGTTATTTCTTTGGTTTCCTTTCAATACTGAGTTGGAAAGAACAAATTGAAATTTGTTCTAACCGTTTTCGTGACAAACTTCCTTTTCCATCCAGCCTTCTCCCCAAAACTTTGGTGCCAATTCGAATCGAGCATCTTCCAAGTAATTTAAATTTCCTATTTAAACCTCCCATTCGTCCAGATCGAGATTCAGTCCTTCTTCTTTTTCTAAACCTCCTTGATTTCAAATTAGGAAGAGCAGAGCCATGGCGAGGAGCTTCGTGGTGTTTGGAAGCAGCTAGGAGAAGGTCCTTCAAAGCCTTCTTGTCCCTGACGATTTTGATTCTCCATCAGTCCTCGCAGGGAATAGTTGATGACAAATTGAGGTGAGCTTTTGCTGAAGATTGTTCGTTGAACTCTTGAAATTGTTGTCAAATTAAAATTTGATCGAATCCAAATTTGAATCGCTCCTTGTAGGATCTCGATTTAAGGAACAGTTGATTTTGTTAGATTTTTTTCTCGACAATTGATCTCTGCTGATTGTTCAATCAATTGATGAGGTGAAGAATCGTTGCTTGATTAGTTTAGTTCAGATTTGTTATTTCTTGATTTGTTCTTCAAATTTTTACTATATCGAAATTGTAGATCGGATCGGACAGTAGCAGTTGATTTTCAAATTGATTAGTAAATTCTAAGATTCTGAACTGCTAAGCTTTCTTTGATCTAAAGTTCGTATCAATTCCTTCCATCTAAGTTTTGATATTTCAACCAAGTCGACCTCTCTGATCTGAAGGTCTCGAGCAAGGTGACAGTAATGTAAATTGGATCTGTGTTGAAGAACAGAACGAATTGAGATTTGGACAAGTATGTATCACTAGATCCTTGATATCATTGGTATCCTAGTAATGAGCAATTGAGAATACCTCACTTTCATCCTTAATTACTGTAGTGTTCTTGATGATTATCAGGATACAATACTTGTGAATTGATCTAATCTTAGAGGAGCATTTCTGCTCAGGTAAATTTCAGATCCCCTTTTTGTGATCGAGCTCTAATTTATTGATGTTAGTTGTGCTTAGATAGCAGTTGAGGTTTCTGAATTGTTGCATCTTAAAAATGTGTGGTAAGGTTGTTATCTGTATGTATCAGAAAATATGGAGGAACAACAATATAATGACAGGTTTTAGTTGTTACTGTGTCAGCATTTCTTTAGATGTTGAGTTGAGGGGACTGTAGTGTTCGATTTAAATTGATGCTACATATCTGAGTCCATCACTGTGGGATAGCAGGTTCTTATGAACCTGGGTTTTGTTCACTACTATTTACTGCAATGAAATGGATATAGTTGGTTTTATTCCAGAATTCAAAGGTAGGATAATTCAGTATTATATGGGGGACTGTCATGTTCAGGTTGTAGTATCAGTGCTTAGATCAGGACTGAATTTTACATCAGTCCTTATTTAAGGACTGGTTTGTGTTAGTTTAGAACATGACTGAATTATACCCGTCTAGACAGGTTTATGTCAATCTTGTTCAAGAATAACACTTTGAAATTGAACATCCAGTTGGGTATTTCAGGTTGGGGATTTATTTTCGACTAAGAAGAGATTTCAGTACATGGTATAACTAAACCTAGTGTGTTAATTTTTATGTTCTGCAAATGAACAGGTGGGAGGCTTAGTTCTTGATTTTACATGTGATTCAAGTAATGAGGAGTTACCTGAGAAGTCCTATCAAGATTTCTTGATTTAGATTAATAAGTCTTACTGTTGTGTATATTACTGGGGCTGTATTGACCAAACCCATGTTAAATGTTTGGACAGGAAGAACTGGACTGTGGGTATCAGTCATAGGGACTGAGACTGAGATTGGTATTAGTCCTACCAAGATTGATTTGTCTCACTGGGACTGATATTGTATCAGTCCTACCAAGACTGATTTATCTCAGTAACCTGGGAGTTGATATGGGGTTCTCATAGGCTACAGTTATGAGTTGGTGACTTTTAGTATATTTTGGCTATCAGTTAAGCTATTAACTAAGACTTGGTTTAGCAAGCAGTAACTTTATATTTTAGTTTCTCAGACTTTGGGTAATATAGAACCTATGTTTCAGTCCTGAGTTGGATTCCCATTCCCCTGTCTTAGCTCAGTAACTTTGATACATGTCATGTCCAAGACTGAACTGTTCCATGTCCAGTTAAGGGCTGAGTTATATAATTCCTAATTAGGACTTAACCTTAGCTACATAGTGAGTTTCATTGATGAAGTAAACTTGAGGAAATAGTGTAATAGATGGATGTGCTTGGGACTCTGGGATTATAGCTTGATTTCAAATCAGTGTAGGGACTGACATGTCCAGGACTGATTGGGTCAGCATCTTAACTGGGCTGCCTGTTTGGACTGATTAATACCAGTCCTATTTAGGTACTGAACCCCACCTGGAATTAATGTGTAGCTGCGATAGGGTCACTTAGAGTAAGGGCAGGGTATGGTACATATGAATCATTCCTATGTGATTAAGATGTTGTGTAAACTTTGTACCACTCTCAAATTCAGATTCATGACTGATCATGCTTGGAGGTTCAGACGTCCTTCTCTAAACTAGGTTCTTATTTAAACTAAGTTAGCTAGGTTTAATGGTTATATGGGGTCACATGCTACTTGAAGTATTACACTGTAACTTGGATGTAATATTTCATGATAACTTGTGTTCAGATTATTATGTAGCAATAATAGAGAATTGATTTATAAGATAGATTTTAAGTAGAGGGCTAAACTAATGTATCTTAATTAGTCATGATTAGAATTGTTGCTAACCAAATTAGAATTAGTCAGATTATTAATCAACTTGTAAATTTTAAACATGAGGATATCCAGCAGTACATCCCACATTTGATCACCCTGAGAAAGGCAAGTATAATTCTTAGATTTGTCTATTTTCTCATGTCATGTATATTCATTCTTATATTTTCTGGTTGACACGATATATCACGAGATTGTCTTGTATCATGTTTCCTTGAGATTACTTGTGTCTGGGAGGGGAAATACTACAGATGTGTGATTAAACCCGAGTTACTATTCATGTGAATTGCTTAGGCCCCGCATCGTGTACGCGGGACCGAAGCCGTACCATTTCATGTTACCTGAATCTACCCAAGCCGATCACACACTCTGGATGTATTTTGAGATATATGCATACTTCAGGTTCATGTTGTATTTCATGTTCAGGACTCATTTCATATTCCCTGTATTTACTTTCAGTATTCATGTTCAGGTTTCATGTCTTCTTCTTATTTCTTGTACTTTATATATATTTCCTGTATTCTTGTTCATACCATGATGTTCATGTTCATGTCCTTGGATATACTTATCTCCGCTCCTGAATAGGATATGTTGCAAGTGAGTTGGAGGCTATCTGTGACACTTATTTTGGACAAGAGCCTGGAGGCACCTATGAGCCAGTTGATGTTGCCCAGGACTTAGAGGCTGAGGAAGCTTAGTATTTTTCTTTTTAGCTTTATCTTGACTTGTATTAGAGACATCAGTATATTTTTTATTTGCTGGAATGTAATAACTCTTAGACTTATATTTGAGATTCTGGGATTCGATATTAGATGCTGTGATTTACTTTCATTCTTATCTAGATTTATAGTTTTCCCTAGATATTGGTATAGTTTACTTCATCGTGTCTAACGACGAAGGCTGGGCGTGTCTGACTCATGTCTGATTATTCGGGAGCAGGTCGTGACAGAGTCTGTCTCATGACCTCTGTTTGTTGCCACTATTGCTGCATTATCATCTGGAAGAACTAGAACATCTGAGGCTGACCCTCCGATTGTGGCATCTAGGACGGGATGGGTGCATACGGCACCTGCTACTGGTAGGCTTCCTGCGATATCTGGGGAGGGAAGGAAGGTGGTGGTGGCAAAGGGTTCTCCTCCTGTCTTATTGGCATTTGTGACCTATGGCCCTCCTGGTGCATCTTTGTCGGCTGCCGTACAAACCCCATATGAATGGATGGAGTCATCGGAACGGTCTAAAATCGTCCGGGAGTTTGGATCTCTGTAAGAGCTGGAGTCCTGTCATCACTGGCTTGGTATCGAATGTTGGGGCAACGCCATAAGCCGTACGTCCACTACGTAAATTCATCTCTCTGAA
>JANAVB010032219.1:4458485-4513485 GCA_029216955.1 Iris pallida | reverse complement strand
CACCCTAGAGTAAGGGCACGAGAAGTGGGTACGTCCAGCCTACGCCGCAGTGTCGACGGTAGAACGCTGTCCTAGGTCACAACATCTAACAATATAATGCTAAGAAGTTTATACTCCCCGAATGGGGGTGACATAGTAGAATGTAAACTCAATCACATCTAAGGTAGAGCATAATGGAAGATAGATAAAACATAAAATCCACAGAAAGATACATCAGATAGAAGTCTAAGTGTCTAAGATACACAACCCAGAAAACATCTCAAATCTCAAATACAGTAATCCATAAATACAACTCAAGACAACTGAAAATAAGCTATAAGTAAAACCCTAGCTATCTATGCAACCTCTACTGTGTCTCCTCTAGGCTAGCAGGCAATCTCCAGGCTATCTGTAAAATTTATCAACAGGTCCAGTCAGAACAGGAGCGAGCACAAAATATCTCACGCAGTTCATATCAAGTTAGGAAATATAAAGCATGCAATAGTGTAAGGTACATAAAACGCTGAAAGAGAATGTATATAAAAAATAGCAGAGATTTGATAATAGGAAATATCTTTATATGATAAGTAAGAACTATAAGCAGCATGTGATTTAGAGCACAATATGGTTATATAAACGGTCTAGGACAATGTAATGGTAACTCCATTGTACGTGAGTGTACAATAGACATATACAATAGTTATACAATGTTGTACAATACGATTTGATTACATAACCAATTCTACTTCCCCTCCCCAATCAATACACAAGGATCCACTCCAGTTATGTTATCTTATACAATAGTGTATAATGTTATACAATAGATGTACAATATTATACAATAGATGTACAATGTTATACAATAGTTGTACAATGTTATACAATAGTGTACAATGGTCTATCCCTGGAACTCATGTGATAATGAGAGTACAATATGCACAATGAGTATACAAGGATATGGGTATTCAATAAATATAATATGTAAGTGAAACGCACATCACAATATGTATCTAGTGAATACAAGGGGATAACATCTCAAAAGAATATCCATATAGTACCAATCCGTGATAACAATCGTGTCAGCATCAAGTACAGTAATCTAGAGCAAGAATATAAATCCAGACAAGTATGAAACGGTCAGAGAATGTACTCGCCTGATAATTGAATATCCGAAGAGGGTGTACTGCCTGAGGAAGATGTCTGTCTCCTAATCAGAGCAACACAAGTTACAATATGTCTAAAATAAGGAAATAGACTGCTACAATGCATCTACATGCTGTCTAGGTCAAACTAGGCTAAAGTCAACACTTGGTCAACTCTAGTCAACTATCTAGTCAAAGCTAGGTCAACTGGGTCAACCTAGACTCAATGAAGTCTCACTAGACCTAACCAGTCTACCCTAGCTAGTACACACCATACAAATCCAAGGCTATACAAGCCAACACAAGTCACATATAAAGATACATCACATTCATGCATATTCAACATTATATATATATATATATTTATATATATATATATATATATATATAAGAAAAGAACTAACATGTAAAGCTATGTGTGTGTGTGAACATGGAGGTGTACATGAAAAGAGAAATCAACACTAGTTATGAGTTTACACTACACATGGCACAAAGCTAACCCATCTACATTACACATGTATTATACTTAACATGCATGGCTACAAGTATACATCTATATACATTAGAGTAGAGACTATTTAAGTTATAACTAACATGCATCTATACTTCACATAAATCTATATATATTATAGCAATCATTTAGAGAAGGGTTATATGGCATGGTGGTTGATATAGAGTTGGGTGTCCTTGTGCAGAGGGTGAAGTTCATTCTCAGTTTAGTTCCACATTTACATATAAACTAAAGTGAGCTATCCCATAAACTAGTATAACCAACCACATAAAATGAGCCATGTTATCTGAAATCTGCCATTAAGCCAACATCCCATATGCATACAGCTCATGCATTTTCTAATACTGAAATTAACTAATATTTCGAATTAAGGGGTTGAAGGTTAACATTACATTCATAGACATTCCACTATATTGAAAACTGAAATTGGCTTGGCAATAGGAAAAGAAAGGTATATATGCTTACATGGACAGTTTAGTGTTCGAACAACCTAAAATGAACTAACATTCAATCTAAATATCAGCTATGCATTGGTTCTATGTCTACATATGAAATCTGATATTGCATTTACAATATTTATACATTATGCATTCATATCTATCATTACATATATACCTTGCATTTATATCTAGCATTCATTATAAACATTCATGCATGCATTATATATCATTCTTTCATTCATGCATTTATGTATTGCTTACATATATTACATTAATTGCATTCCTACATGCTTACATTCAACCATATATATACATTTGTAGCTCTCCTTCCCGGAATTTTGAAATATATTTTTATGTATTTGATTTTAAATAGTGATTTTAGAATTTTTATAAATAATTATTTAGTTATTATTAAATGGTTATTTCCTTCATCGTCAAATAGGTATTATTTATATTATATTTTGTATAAACATATTTTCAGAATTTATTTATGTATATACTTATATGCATGTTATATTAAGGTATATATTTAACTAGGCATATAAATATATTAGGATTTATATATGTATATATACATATATACATATATAAGAAATAGGAAGTATGAAAGCAAAACAGTTTGATCAACTGCTTATAAGAAAGGTTTATATGATGGCTTATTCACTGAGCAAAGTGATGTAGTAGCTGGCTGATTTACTCGATTTTATTCAATTCTATAAGAATAATGGTTTTCTATAGAATATATTACCATTGAAAATCTTATGACTAGAGATTGATACAAATGTTAGAGTCCATGCACTGGAGCTTTTCCAGGAAGATCACATTTCCATTCATATAATTTGCTATGGCAGGTAAGAGTTATATATATATATATGTTTATGTATATTTATAGGCCACAAGCCCATGAATTTCCCCCCCAACCGTTGGGAAACCGAGCAACAAAGCCCAAATTAGCAGAGCTTAACAATTCAAAACTAGCCCACCTTTCAGCCAGGCCACAAGGCCGAGCCTATCTCAGCTCAACCCACGAGCTGTAAACCCTCCCCTCACGCAACAGAGCAGCAGAACCCTTAGATATATACTAGGTATATATATGGAGATCGAGAGAGCTAATATACGAACCCTAGCCGCCCATTGCTTTCTTCTCATCCATCTTCTCTGTATCGACCTGGCTACAACCGCCTGCACCGTGCCTTTCCGGCCGTGCAGCGGCATTCTCGCCAACCCGCACAACACCTCTGGCCACTCCGCAACTTCCTGCCACCCCACCCCCTGGACGCTGGACCACCGTGCGTCGCCGGCGCGAGCACTGACAGCAAGCGTAGCAACAGCATAAGTAGCGGCCATGGCGCGGTCACCCTGGCACCGCGCCGGCAGGCGCTCCTGCCAGGCACGGCCCACAGGGTCGTACAGCCGTGGCGACGACCATCGCAACCCGTAGCGCGAGGCTTTGCCGGCGCTGTCCTCATTGCTCGACGTTGCCGGGTCGACGTTGCACCGTCCAGAAGATACCGCACTTTCCACCACTCTACGTTGTGCCGAGAGTCGCGGTAGCAGTAGCCGTTGATGGCCATCCCCGTGCTTCCATGGAGATGCCGACCGCCGAGATCCGCACAGTGCCCGTCAAGCCGACGTCCAACCGACCAAGTCATCTTATTGTGTGGTCTTTGCTCGACAATCGAACCATGGTGACGCTCAACTTCTTGACAAGTTCGATAGTACTATGTGCTCGATCAAGCGCCATTGTTGCTACAACTGAGATGGCCAAGAGACGATGTTCCCTCTGTAAATAGCTGTCGACGCCTTCGCCTAGCTCGTTGCGCCAGTGTCGAGTGCACTATTCCATCGAGGGAACAACTCCTGAAGGTATAGTTCTTCCTCGTGTAGGACCTGTTATACTGCTCTAGTTCGTATACACCATGCTAGAAGAGAACACGAATATGAAGTGTTAGCAAAGTGGCCAAGATGGCACTGTTCCTAGTTATAGTAACACTTCCCTCAAAACAAATTTATTAGCTCACGGAAAACACCAAGTTGCACTACCTAAGAGTATGGGAAGCAGAGAATTAAGTATTCTCTGTATAAGCATGGGACCATGTTTCCTCATCTAATATTTGTTTAAATGAGCCAAGAGTACCCATCATAGAAATGGATAAGTACAAGGGGCTTATGGGCCAGAGCCTTTGGCCACTAGAATATGGAAAGAAGAAAAAAAAAAAAATATAATACTTGGGCTCAAAACCCAAACCAATAAAAATCACATAAAGTATGAAGAGAAACTTCCCAATTACCTTGTGCAGGTCCATCAAATGAAGATGAAATTTGCGTCAACAGGACCGTATCGTTTTTCTGGACCTGCATGCCAAGTTTGGTCCGATTCTGAGACCCTTGACAAAATCACCGTTTTGCGGGCCCCACGGTCCCACTCAACGGACGATTTTGTGCACAGCCCGCCGGAATCCAACTCTGGACATACGGTTGGGTTCGTATCGGAAAACTGGATCCGTAGATATGTAGTTTGACGACTTTAGAGACCATTGACTCTGGCACGCTTTTCGGTGCAAAGTGGGTCCAACGGCGGACATCGTTTTTGCCCAAAATTACCGTTTTGCCCCTGTGTCCAGAATTGGACGTAAGGACAGGCAAGCCTAGCTAATTTGACTATTCTGAGATCATTGGTATTGTTTATTTCAGCTTTTGGGGACTGTTGTACGTGTTTTGACTATAGTGGCACATTGAGTAGTTCAGATTGCCGGTTTCACCAGCAAAGGACCACAGGCGAGTACAGTTTATTGTTTGCATTTCGATATTGATCTTTACTATATTTCATTGATTGGTCATTAGTTATGTGATATTTTTATACTCTATTATAAATTATTGAGTCGGGAATGAGAAGTACCAAGGATGTGTGATCCGACCGTAGACCTTGTAGATCTTGTAGACCTTGTTTACTTTCATGCAGTAGATCTTGTAGACCTTGTTTACTTTTATGCAGTAGATCTTGTAGACCTTGTTTACTTTTATGTAGTAGATCTTGTAGACCTTGTTTACTTTTATACAGTAGATCTTGTAGACCTTGTTTACTTTTATTGCAGTAGATCTCGTAGACCTTGTTTAATTTCATGCAAGTAGATCTCGTAGACCTTGTTTAAATTCTGCAAGTAGATCTCGTAGACCGTGTGGTGTAGCACCCCAGACCGATCATATGTCAAAGGTACTTCTAACGGTGGAAAGTATATTGGTCTATTTATTACTATTGATTTTCTTACGGCTTTACTGTTATTTTCAAAACTCATGATTGATGTCTAACCTTTGTCTTATAGTCATTTTCTTTATTTGAAATTGCATTCGGTGAATTGTGCTCGTTCCATTCCTGACTGGAAACCAACATTTTCAGGTTAGCCGTGGATTCACTTAGCTTGGGAAGAGACGGGAATACTTGCAGACAAAAGCCTAGAGACTAGTTAGATAGTAGAGTTGTAGTTATTCTTTTATATGTACAAGTTTATATTTTCTGTAAAATATAAAACTTGTGATCTTTGTAAATTAAATTAATTATGTGAATGAGTATTATTTGTGATTAGATCTTCATGGCTGTGACAGCGTTCTACCGCCGACACTGCGGCGTAGGCTGGCTTGGACACGTCTCGTATCCGTTTAAAAAAAAAAACGGGTGCGGGTCGTGACAAGTTTTTGTGGTAGCCCATGCAGGTCGATTTTCGCAAATCATGCGAACTCGTGATTGTACTTAAGTTAGTTGTACTATTGCGAGCCTGCGACTAGAACATGCTCATTCACGAACAAGGATTAATTTAATTTAATTGAATGACTAGGACTAGGAGTCCCTTACACAAATTGACTGACGGGTAGTCTAGGCCATGCAATGTAGATAAGGAATTATTAATTTTGATAGAGTGTCAGATCCTTATAGGTACACTATTACCTCTTGATATGACGATAAGATCCAATGTGGATAGATTATTCACTTGGTGAGACATGGCTTCCTAGTATTAATAATCTAACCCTGATAAATTGATTAATTCCTCCTCTTTGCCCTTAGGTATCATCCCATTACCCTAGTCCGAATGGCCCATTTAGTTCCTAGTTGCCTTAAGGATTAGTGTTTTTATATAATTTCTGAATATGTTACCCATATACGAACCTTGAGTTAGTTCAATCCAAAAGGTTTTCCTCTGTGGTTTGAATACACAATGAATAGATATTAGAATGTTGTGTTTCTTTTGTCCTCAGATATTTCTTTCATGTTCAATCCTTTATTTTAAGGGTTGTGATTGATAGGACAAATACTTATGCTCTAACTCAGGGTCAACTTGTTCGATTCTCTAGATGCTTATGAATATTTTCAGATATAGTTAAAGGAATGATTAGTTAACTCATAATGGCAGGACAGCAGCGCACTGTCGCCATTTAATTAAATTTTGGAGACTATAGAAACACTGCAGCCAGCAGTGCACTGGCGAGACACCTTTGAGCCAACATTAGATAGAGTTAGGAAGGGTTCGACTTTGTATCATAATTGAGTTACGAAACCAAGGGTTTACCACAGCCTGAGTATACGGGCGAGGCGTAATCCTCGGTGAAATGACTTCAAACGTGATTACAAGTTTAGGATACAAGGGAGGATAGGACAATACCATGTATGTCCCATAAGACCCAAAGCCAATATGAGTGGAAGTTGTAAGTTTGGTAGTATGTCTCCCGACCTAGCATTCTGTAGTCCTTATGACTTATTGACGAGGTAATCGATTGACACTAATAGATTCATCTAGAAGGCAGAAGTTAGAGGTCATAACCCATTAGTCGACCAAGTCCTTGTGAATAGGAGATAGTAGGATTGATTGTATAAGCAAGAACACCAGGTAAGTTGTGGTTCTCTCCAAACTCGAGCTACTTGTGTCTCTTTTCAAAAATCTTGCGTACTTGTATTTTGACTATCTTAACCAATACTGCTATTACAGCCTAGTTTTGCAAGCTCACTCTGTTCTCGAGCTTGATTCAAGACATGTGTTTAGTGGGGACGCCTACTAACTTATTGTCTAATCAGAATCCGTGTATTATGGTCTGATCAACCATGATGCATTTGGTTCGCACTTTATTTAATTACCCTACGTGGATTGAGATATAAATGTCTCTAGGGTCTCATCCACGACTGCATTGACAATTCTTCTTGAATTATGTGTTCGCCCTTGAATCACGTGATTGTATTCAGTAACATCTTTCTTGAACTCTTTATGGTTTTTGTCTTTCACCGATTTGGAAAGACGAAAGCTCTCTGATGGTAGAGAGATACAGAGTATCTCCATGGTAATGGTAGTAGTATACACAAGTGTAGCTACCATCGGCCAGCCATGTGGTTGAGTTATTCGTTCTCCTCTTGACCCTCAAACTACTATTGGAACTCTCTAGTCATCTGAATTTAAGAATGATTAGGGTTTTACCCTTAGTCGTAATGCCAACCCAGGAGACTATCTACTCTCGAGAAACAATTCTTTGTGTCTCTAAATATTTTCTTGAATATTACCTTTACTTTCAACCCTTAAGCCTTGAACCCACCCTTCATCGACCGAAGCCCACAGTTAGACATAAGATGAGTGGACAATAGGGTAATCATTTACCGGGACACTCATCCCGAGATTAGTTTCCAACAAATATTACTCTAGTTAGGTAAATTTTATTATTAAGACCTAACTAGTGTTGGAACAACACAGTCACTAGCTTAGCCAATACCATAGCTTTAATACCCTGTCTACTAGTTGTCAACAGCAATACACGATAACTACGACTTTTGTGACGATAGTCTGGCAGATTGACACAAATGAAAATTTACGACTCAGTCGTAGAAATCTTGTGCCTTAGAGTTGGTTACCCTGTCAATAACTCTTGTATACTATGGATGTGTAAGTTCATCTATTTCGTTGACCATGTGTCATTGTACACACTCGTTTTCCACTGGTTGAGGAATGATCTTTGACTTGACTTATATCTACTATATTCTATTATGTCGTACCTTGTTCCTTATTACCGAGAATCGAGGTACAATACCCGGACCTTGGAATTCTTCTAACCTCATTAGTCCTAAGACCATGACTTAACTTCTAAGGTGGGTAGACTGTAAGCCTTCTAAAATTTTAAGATATACCAGGATTACCGAGTGATTAGAACAACTTCCATTAGGATGATAATTAGAGCCATGGACTCCCACTTTTCATTTAGATCATTTTGTGTCCCCGGCTGTGTCATTAATATTCGGAGCACGAGACCAGCTGTTACCCTCCAACAAATTTTATATGTAAGATCTAGACGAGTTTACTTTCACCTGGGTATATCGTGTCCTACTCAAATCCGTCCCCTTGTACTCTATTTTTGGGGTACAACTTTCAGGTTAGAAGGACTAGTTATAACCTTTACCATAGTACCGGTATACTTTCCAACCTCCATTAGAGCCTTAACCATGACCCCATTCCTTTGTCCCAATATATGGTTGTGATCTACTTGAAGCCTACTAAGCACATGACACTTGGGTGCCAGTCAATTGTGTCTTCTCGTGCTACTTAAACACAAAAGTCACGGAAAGCGCACCTGCAAGGCTTACAAGGCATATTAACCAATTTGACTCCTATCTAGCTCAACCACTCGAGTGAAAACTTATTTCAGGTTACCCTAACCTAGTGGGAATAGTTTTAGCATTGGGATCTTGTCCAGTCATTATAGATTAAAGTCCAAGGTTCATCCAACCAGCGATGGACGTCCAATTCGGAAATCCATTAAGATCCAATAAACCCATCTATACAAACCGCCATTTTTGGAGTATATACAATCGAACTAATTGAGATAGCTCCCTACACCTATTAGGTAGTCTCCATCTCTTAGGATGTGAAGTCATTTGTAACCCTTATCCCATCTACCTGGAAGTCGCGATACAATTTTGTATCGTATTTATATTCTTTGCTCGTGCGTTTAAAAAAAAAAAACACCACGGAATAGATCGCAATCTTGATTTCCCAAATTCTGTTCTATCATGAAACCATGCTTAGTTTTAATTTCGAGAACGAAATTTCCGTAGTGCATAGGTTGCAAGCCTCTCTAAGAAACGAAGGGTCTCTTCGAAGTTAGCCAGTGATTGGAACGGAGTAGCCCCAATCTAGCTAATAAGTCAATGGTTCATAAGGTCCACTTTATCGGTATCATTTGATATCATCTACCGCTCTTGAAACCTCGTGCTTGTTCACAGTTATTCTTCCTCGTCTTTTCGTACCATTGACTCTCGTCCTTCCTATTTTGGGGATCGATAACCGTGTTGCTTAGAATTTAGCAGAGGTTATAGTATAAGTTAGTTGACAATTGAATTTTGGGTTGCTTGATAGATATGCGAGAATTATAGATACCATAGGCGATATATATCCCTTGGAAGAATTTGAGCAACTGGTTGGATGATTATAAAATTTTAGTGACCTAGCTTTGAGGGAGTAGTGTGACCAAAGGTGGGTAGAAATACTCGATATTTTGTAGTTGCCAAAATAGACAAGGAGAAGGACATGAACTATTTTTGAGGAATTAAAATTAAGGAGATTAAAGGAATACCAGACTTTGAATTTTAAGAAATAGTTATGAATTTGAATTTCGAGGACGAAATTATTTTTAAGGTGGGTAGATTTGTAGCTCCCTTTCCCGGAATTTTGAAATATATTTTTATGTATTTGATTTTAAATAGTGATTTTAGAATTTTTATAAATAATTATTTAGTTATTATTAAATGGTTATTTCCTTCATCGTCAAATAGGTATTATTTATATTATATTTTGTATAAACATATTTTCAGAATTTATTTATGTATATACTTATATGCATGTTATATTAAGGTATATATTTAACTAGGCATATAAATATATTAGGATTTATATATGTATATATATACATATATACATATATAAGAAATAGGAAGTATGAAAGCAAAACAGTTTGATCAACTGCTTATAAGAAAGGTTTATATGATGGCTTATTCACTGAGCAAAGTGATGTAGTAGCTGGCTGATTTACTCGGTTTTATTCAATTCTATAAGAATAATGGTTTTCTATAGAATATATTACCATTGAAAATCTTATGACTAGAGATTGATACAAATGTTAGAGTCCATGCACTGGAGCTTTTCCAGGAAGATCACATTTCCATTCATATAATTTGCTATGGCAGGTAAGAGTTATATATATATATATGTTTATGTATATTTATAGGCCACAAGCCCATGAATTTCCCCCCCAACCGTTGGGAAACCGAGCAACAAAGCCCAAATTAGCAGAGCTTAACAATTCAAAACTAGCCCACCTTTCAGCCAGGCCACAAGGCCGAGCCTATCTCAGCTCAACCCACGAGCTGTAAACCCTCCCCTCACGCAACAGAGCAGCCGAACCCTTAGATATACACTAGGTATATATATGGAGATCGAGAGAGCTAATATACGAACCCTAGCCGCCCATTGCTTTCTTCTCATCCATCTTCTCTGTATCGACCTGGCTACAACCGCCTGTACCGTGCCTTCCCGGCCGTGCAGCGGCATTCTTGCCAACCCGCACAACACCTCCGGCCACTCCGCAACTTCCTGCCACCCCACCCCCTGGACGCTGGACCACCGTGCATCGCCGGCACGAGCACTGACAGCAAGCGTGGCAACAGCATAAGTAGCGGCCATGGCGCGGCCACCCTGGTACCGCCGCCGGCAGGCGCTCCGGACAGGCACGGCCCACAGGGTCGTACAGCCGTGGCGACGACCATCGCAACCCGTAGCGCGAGGCTTTGCCGGCGCTGTCCTCATTGCTCGACGTTACCGGGTCGACGTTGCACCGTCCAGAAGATACCGTACTTTCCACCACTCTACGTTGTGCCGAGAGTCGCGGTAGCAGTAGCCGTTGATGGCCATCCCCGTGCTTCCATGGAGATGTCGACCACCGAGATCCGCACAGTGCCCGTCAAGCCGACGCCCAACCGACCAAGTCATCTTGTTGCGTGGTCTTTGCTCGACAATCGAACCATGGTGACGCTCAACTTCTTGACAAGTTCGATAGTACTATGTGCTCGATCAAGCGCCATTGTGGCTACAACTGAGATGGCCAAGAGACGATGTTCCCTCTGTAAATAGCTGTCGATGCCTCCGCCTAGCTCGTTGCGCCAGTGTCGAGTGCACTGTTCCATCGAGGGAACAACTCCTGAAGGTATAGTTCTTCCTCGTGTAGGACCTGTTATACTACTCTAGCTCGCATACACTATGCTAGAAGAGAACACGAATATGAAGTGTTAGCAAAGTGGCCAAGATGGCACTGTTCCTAGTTATAGTAATACTTCCCTCAAAACAAATTCATTAGCTCACGGAAAACACCAAGTTGCACTACCTAAGAGTATGGGAAGCAGAGAATTAAGTATTCTCTGTATAAGCATGGGACCATGTTTCCTCATCTAATATTTGTTTAAACGAGCCAAGAGTACCCATCATAGAAATGGATAAGTACAAGGGGCTTATGGGCCAGAGCCTTTGGCCACTAGAATATGGAAACAAGAAAAAAAAAATATAATACTTGGGCTCAAAACCCAAACCAATAAAAATCACATAAAGTATGAAGAAAAACTTCCCAATTACCTTGTGCAGGCCCATCAAATGAAGACGAAACTTGCGCCAACAGGACCGTATCATTTTTCTGGACCTGCATGCCAAGTTTGGTCCGATTCTGAGACCGTTGACAAAATTACCGTTTTGTGGGCCCCACGGTCCCACTCAACGGACGATTTTGTGCACAGCCCATCGGAATCCAACTCTGGACATACGGTTGGGTTCGTATCGGAAAACTGGATCCGTAGATATGTAGTTTGACGACTTTAGAGACCATTGACTCTTGTACGCTTTTCGGTGCAAAGCGGGTCCAACGGCGGACATCATTTTTGCCCGAAATTACCGTTTTGCCCCTGTGTGCAGAATTGGACGTAAGGACAGGCAATCCTAGCTAATTGGACTATTCTGAGATCATTGGTATTGTTTATTTCAGCTTTCGGGGACTGTTGTACGGGTTTTGACTATAGTGGCACATTGAGTAGTTCAGATTGCCGGTTTCACCAGCAAAGGACCACAGGCGAGTACAGTTTATTGTTTGCATTTCGATATTGATCTTTACTATATTTCATTGATTGGTCATTAGTTATGTGATATTTTTATACTCTATTATAAATTATTGAGTCGGGAATGAGAAGTACCAAGGATGTGTGATCCGACTGTAGACCTTGTAGATCTTGTAGACCTTGTTTACTTTCATGCAGTAGATCTTGTAGACCTTGTTTACTTTTATGCAGTAGATCTTGTAGACCTTGTTTACTTTTATTCAGTAGATCTTGTAGACCTTATTTACTTTTATACAGTAGATCTTGTAGACCTTGTTTACTTTTATTGCAGTAGATCTCGTAGACCTTATTTAATTTCATGCAAGTAGATCTCGTAGACCTTGTTTAAATTCTGCAAGTAGATCTCGTAGACCGTGCGATGTAGCACCCCAGACCGATCACATGTCAAAGGTACTTCTAACGGTGGAAAGTATATTGGTCTATTTATTACTATTGATTTTCTTACGGCTTTACTGTTATTTTTAAAACTCATGATTGATGTCTAACCTTTGTCTTATAGTCATTTTCTTTATTTGAAATTGCATTCGGTGAATTGTGCTCGTTCCATTCCTGACTGGAAACCAAAATTTTCAGGTTAGCCGTGGATTCACTTAGCTTGGGAAGAGACGGGAATACTTGCAGACAAAAGCCTAGAGACTAGTTAGATAGTGGAGTTGTAGTTATTCTTTTATATGTACAAGTTTATATTTTCTGTAAAATGTAAAACTTGTGATCTTTGTAAATTAAATTAATTATGTGAATGAGCATTATTTGTGATTAGATCTTCATGGCCGTGACAGCGTTCTACCGCCGACACTGCGGCGTAGGCTGGCTTGGACACGTCTCGTATCCGTTTAAAAAAAAAAAAAAAAACGGGTGCGGGTCGTGACAACATTAATGTAAAGAGGATATATATCATATATATATCATTTCATTCATCTAACATATCTTGCATTATATACTCTATATTCATTTAATATCCATACTACATAGGCTCATAGGTTACACAAAATGCATATATCGTATAGTCACTCTTATACTTAAAACCAATACTGTACCAATTGGGCTTTCATTAAATTCTAGGATTAAAGTATGTTGTAGTTCTTCATGTTAGCTTTCTGAAACTTCAAACGGATCGCATTTTTGTGTCCGGAAGCTCCCGGAATCACGAAAATACCGAAACGTGTTCGTCTTTCATACAGCTGACACTCAAATAATTCTACAGAAAGTTACAAAAAGAACTTGGCTTATTAAAATATATATTTGGAAATCTAACTTCGATACGGTTCTTTTAAAAAAATAGGAGATAAATCAGAGTTTTAAGCTAAAAGTTATGACATTTCTAAGTTGCTATTGCTACTAAAAACGTGGATAAATATTATGACGAATTTAGGTAGTTTGAGACAAAAGAAACACAAGTATATAACATAATATATCAAGAACTCACTCTCTACACTAATATATATATGAGACACTATAGAACACATCTTCAATACAAAAATATGAGATTAAATATGTAATAATTCATTCATACATAACAACAACACATAGTGTATCCAAATTTGGGGTTTTCCCACATGGACACAACCACAACACAAAGGACACTCCTATGACCTCCAAATGGACACGAAATGTACACAAATGGAGATACAACCACGGGGGTCATTCCTATGGGTTCAAAATATTCCTATAAGCATGTAGGGATGGATGAAAGGAGAGATTATACCTTCCGGAAGAGAGATTCAAAGGAAAATCCTTCCGACACGACACCGACACGTAGAGATTCTAAAAGGACACGAACGAGCTCCGAATCCTCCCAAACTTGGCTAGCACCCTCTAAACATGGAGTAGAGGAGAAATGATGAAGATTTGGTGGAAGAAGGGGTTGATTTGGAGATGAAATCAATGGAGGTTCATCTCTAAATTAATTTGGGAAAGAACAAGAGAGAGAAAGTGGATGAAAACAAATGAATGAAGGAGTGACTCACTCCTTATCCCCCCCCATAGGTGGCTGCTCAATAATGGTGAGGTGTCCCCTATTTGAATGTCCAAAATGCCCTCCACTAATCTATTTGATTTAAATTAGGAATGGGTTAAAGGTTGAGGTCAATTTAGTCTAGTTTTAAGTCTCTAATTAAACTAAACCTATCCATAAATAATTAATCTAACTACTAACTAAAATTGATATCATGTGGACTAAAATTAATATCATGTGGGCCATGCCTAACTAGTGTGTGGGTTCCACTAGAGTCAAACTACCCTCCGGGTCCCCGTTTCAAGTCGGATTGAGTTGAAATTCGAACCCGACTCAAATAACCCCAAAACAATATCATAAATAAAAAAAAAATTCAACCCCAAAATAATATCATAAATAATAAAATAAATTTTAAAAATATTCAAAAATTTAAAATGATAAAAATACCCCTGTTTCTGAAAACTGGGGGTGACAAATCTATCCACCTTAAAAAAATTTCGTCCTCGAAATTAAAACAAAGCAATCACAGAAAACACATGCAGAAAACAATCTCATTCAAATACTTTTCAAAAAAAATCAGCAATAAAAAAAATCTCTTTGAGGCACATCAAACATTTGTAAGTAAAAACTGATACGTGTCCGATACGGACACAAAACCATCACAAAATCACACCTATCAAAGGTCAAAATCAACAATCACCAACGCAATAAATATCAAAATAATTCAAAGAGGTCAAATGCAAAATATCCTTAGGCCAGAAATGACATTAAAACATCCTAATCACATGGTTAGGCTCTAGGTCAAACAGTCTCTAGGGTTTCACTAGCAAAACATCAAAATCACAAGTCATAATTTTAAATAGTTTTAAAATGATTTAAAAATTACCAAAAATTATATCATGATTTAAATGTCAAATCAATAAATGATTAAAATTACAAAATTTTAAAATTATCCTTATTTTAGAAAACTGGGTGTAACAAGTCTACCCACCTTAGAAAAATTTCGTCCTCGAAATTAAAATATTCATACTCCTTCTAGGTCAAACCCCCCCACAATCAAAGTCTCAGAACTTAAACAATCATACGATTTAAAAGGATGACATACAGGGTCATGGCATACGGTGGTAGTGAAAGTCTCATCTAGGTATACTAGTCATGCTAAACCAAAACGGTCATAGGGTATCAAAACACACAAGCAATCTAGGGTGCTAAACTAGAAAAGATACAGAAATAACAATCATCAAGACTGTAAGGCAATCTACCATCCTATATGAAAATTGGTACTTATCAAAATAAAATAAAGTTAACTACCATTTATCTAATAAGGGGTACTATTCAAGAAAATCAAAATCAAAAGTTAAAGAATGAAAGCCAATTGCATGGAAATCCAATCACAATATATTTATATATATAGCGTTTGAGAGGGAAAAGCTAGCATTATGTACAAGTTATGTAGTTCGTGTGTGTATGGGTATATGTGGACATGTTCATATGGTTAGATAATAGGCGTGTGTGTATGTGAAATATACATGAAAGTGCATAAGAGGATTTGGGGTTTCAAACAATAACTATCAAGTTACACTAATCATGGCATATTGGTTAAACAATCTATAATACACAACTCATTTGCTCATAACATGCATGGCTAACCATGTATATATGTATATATATAAGAGGTACAGATTTAGTTATATATCTATATACATTATAACATGTATGCATAAACTCTATATATATCTATATAGATATATGAACGTAACATAGAGAGGAAGGGTTAGGTTATATGGCAGTGTATACTATGTTAGAGTGTGGGTGTCACTATACAGGGTTATAGCTTTAGTAATGAAAGGTTAGACCCAGTTTTAGTTCAACATTTACATACAAGAATCTGAAATAAGCTAACATTTAAACCAGTGTAATATTAACCAACCCAATGTTTATCACAACCTAACATGTAAGAGTATAAACCTAACATCATATCCCTACATACAACAATGTACATAGATCCAAAATATTACATTTTTAAAAAATAAAACAGCAAATTGAACTAAACATTTGGAATCCAGTATTAAGGGTTAATATGCATACAGTCTTAGATTTGACAAATTCAAACACAAAACTCAACCAATTTTTTTTTGAATTGAAACCCAATGTATAACATACATATGCAGTGATGTAAACATAACTAATAACATGAAATTTATATTGGAATTATAAATTTTAACTGGAAATGCAGAGAACCAGTCTCTATTATTGTATTGTATCAGAAATATTGGGGTTTTAAAAATTTAAACATCAACAACATATTAATATGTATTTAGATAGGTTGGAATTCAAAGTTTAGCATGCATACGTATCAGGCAAGTGTCTGCTATATATATATTCATATATTCTCATGTCCCAATATAAAAATCAAATTCCATATCAAGACCAACATTCAGATTCCTACCAATATTGCAAATTAGGTGATTGATGAAATCAAGACAGTTTTATTATTATTATTATTTAATACAATAATAATAGCAAGAAAGAAATAACGATAAAATTTGTTCTGCTTATCTATTTAATGAAGGAGCCATTTTGAAACCCAGAGCTAAAATATCAAATCCAAGATAAGGTCTAGCAAAAATCATCGATTCATTGTATTATGAAAAACTCATAGCAAGAAGTTACACAAGGTTTATAAAAGCAGCTAAAGCTACTCCTAAGTTAAATAATGAGAAGCAAAACAAACAATAATAATTTTTTTTTGAAGGACTGAAACAAAAGTAGAGAAAACATGTTCGAAAATATTTAAGGTACAATCTGATAATCATATGCATCTATCCAAAATTATGGTACTCTAAATCCTCGTCATACTAGTAAGCAAGGCTACGATAATCACAGAGTCCTCGACTTAGGCACATACCTCTAGAATCATGGTATTTAACATTTTCACGATGCCGCTAGCTTGGCTGCAAAAATCTTAAATTCTCACACCCGAGAAATATATCCAAGTCAGACTATATGTCCTCACTATGCTGGCTAATGTGACTGTAGAAGACTAGATTCCATAACATAGATGACCTAGCCCATATAATTTCATCTTGACAAAAATTAAATTAAATCAACAATGAATACCCAAAATTCAAGTTTATCAACGAACATCAAGATTCAAAAAATGAACAAAAATCTATCAAGTCATATAAATACAAACTCGAATTCAACAATAATCCATCAAAATTAAGTTCAACAACAGAAAGTAAAGATAAATCAAATCAAGAAAAAAAAGAGTTTTCAAATTGAAGTTAAAATAAGATTCTCAAGGATCGTCCCAGGAATCTCTCAAGGGATCCTAACTGTGATTGAGTACCTTCAAAAATATATTCTAATCCTACTGCAGGCTGTAGTAATACTCTAGTTCGAATACCACTACACAAACTCGACCCGCACCCTAGAGTAAGGGCACGAGAAGTGGGTACGTCCAGCTTACGCCGCAGTGTCGGCGGTAGAACGTTGTCCTAGGTCACAACGTCTAACAATATAATGCTAAGCAGTTTATACTCCCCGAATGGGGGTGACATAGCAGAATGTAAACTCAATCACATCTAAGGTAGAGCATAATGGAAGATAGATAAAACATGAAATCCACTAAGAGATACATCAGATAGAAGTCTAAGTGTCTAAGATACACAACCCAGAAAACATCTCAAATCTCAAATACAGTAATCCATAAATACAACTCAAGACAACTGAAAATAAGCTATAAGCAAAACCCTAGCTATCTATGCAACCTCTACTGTGTCTCCTCTAGGCTAGAAGACAATCTCCAGGCTATCTGTAAAATTTATCAACAGGTCTAGTCAGGACAGGAACGAGCACAAAATATCTCATGCAGTTCATATCAAGTTAGATAATATAAAGCATGCAATAGAGTAAGGTACAGGAAATGCTGAAAGAGAATGTATATAAAAAATAGCAGAGATTTGATAATAGAAAATATCTATATATGATAAGTAAGAACTGTAAGCAATATGTGATTTAGAGCACAATATGGTTATGTAAACGGTCTAGGACAATGCAATGGTAACTCTATTGTACGTGAGTGTACAATAGACATATACAATAGTTATACAATGTTGTACAATAGGATTTGATTACATAACCAATTCTACTTTCCCTCCCCAATCAATACACAAGGATCAACTCTAGTTACGTTATCTTATACAATAGTGTATAATGCTATATAATAGATGTACAATATTATACAATAGATGTACAATGTTATACAATAGTTGTACAATGTTATACAATAGTGTACAATGGTCTATCCCTGGGACTCATGTGATAATGAGAGTACAATATGCACAATGAGTTTACAAGGATATGGGTATTCAGTAAATACAATATCTAAGTGAAACGCACATCACAATATTTATCTAGTGAATACAAGGGGATAACATCTCAAAAGAAGATCCATATAGTACCAATCCATGATAACAATCGTGTCAGCATCAAGTATAGTAATCTAGAGCAAGAATCTAAATCCATACAAGTATGAAACGGTCAGAGAATGTACTCGCCTGATAACTGAATGTCCGAAGAGGGTGTACTGCCTGAGGAGAGGTATCTATCTCCTAATCAGAGCATCACAAGTTACAATATGTCTAAAATAAGAAAATAGACTGCTACAATGCATCTAGATGCTGTCTAGGTCAAACTAGGCTAAAGTTAACACTTGGTCAACTCTAGTCAACTATCTAGCCAAAGCTAGGTCAACTGGGTCAACCTAGACTCAATGAAGTCTCACTAGGCCTAACTAGTCTACCTTAGCTAGTACACACCATACAAATCCAAGGCTATACAAGCCAACAGAAGTCACATATCAAGATACATCACATTCATGCATATTCAATATTATCTAAATATATATATATATATATATATATATATATATATATATATATATAAGAGAAAAGAACTAACATGTAAAGCTATGTGTGTGTGTGAACATGGAGGTGTACATGAAAAGAGAAATCAACACTAGTTATGAGTTTACACTACACATGGCATAAAGCTAACCCATCTACATTACACATGTATTATACTTAACATGCATGGCTATAAGTATACATCTATATATATTAGAGTAGAGACTATTTAAGTTATAACTAACATGCATCTATACTTTACATAAATCTATATATATTGTAGCAATCATTTAGAGAAGGGTTACATGGCATGGTGGTTGATATAGAGTGGGGTGTCCTTGTGCAGAGGATGAAGTTCATTCTCAGTTTAGTTCCACATTTACATATAAACTAAAGTGAGCTATCCCATAAACTGGTATAACCAACCACATAAAATGAACCATGTTATCTGAAATCTGCCATTAAGCCAACATCCCATATGCATACAGCTCATGTATTGTCTAATACTGAAATTAACTAACATTTCGAATTAAGGGGTTGAAGGTTAATATTACATTCATAGACATTCCACTATATTGAAAACTGAAATTGGCTTGGCAATAGAAAAAGGAAGGTATATATGCTTACATGGACAGTTCAGTGTTCGAACAACCTAAATGAACTAACATTCAATCTAAATATCAGCTATGCATTGGTTCTATGTCTACATATGAAATCTGATATTGCATTTACAATATTTATACATTATGCATTCATATCTATCATTACATATATACCTTGCACTTATATCTAGCATTCATTATATACTTTCATGCATGCATTATATATCATTCTTTCATTCATGCATTTATGCATTGCTTACATATATTACATTAATTGCATTACTACATGCTTACATTCAACCATATATATACATTAATGTAAAAATGATATATATCATATATATATCATTTCATTCATCTAACATATCATGCATTACATACTCTATATTCATTTAATATCCATACTACATAGGCTCATAGGTTACACAAAATGCATATATCGTATAGTCACTCTTCTACTTAAAACCAATACTGTACCAATTGGGCATTCACTAAATTCTAGGATTAAAGTATGTTGTACTACTTCGTGTTAGCTTTCTGAAACTTAAAACGGATCGTATTTTCGTGTCCAGAAGCTCCCGGAATCGCAAAAATACCGAAATGCGTTCGTCTTTCATACAGCTGTCACTCAAATAATTCTACAGAAAGTTACAAAAAGAATTTAGCTTATTAAAATATATATTTGGAAAGTTAACTTCGATATGGTTCTTTTAAAAAAAACGGGAGATAAATCAGAGTTTTAAACTAAAAGTTATGACATTTTTAAGTTGCTATTGCTACTAAAAATGTGGATAAATATTATGACGAATTTAGGTAGTTTGAGACAAAAGAAACACAAGTATATAACATAATATATCAAGATCTCACTCTCTACACTAATATATATATATATATATATGAGACACTATACAACACATCTCCAATACAAAAATATGAGATTAAACATGTAATAATTAATTCATACATAACAACAACACATAGTGTATCCAAATTTGGGGTTTTCCCACATGGACACAACCACAACACAAAGGACACTCCTGTGACCTCCAAAAGGACACGAAATGGACACAAATGGAGATACAACCATGGGGGTCATTCCTATGGGTTCAAAATATTCCTATATACATGTAGGGATGGATTAGAGGAGAGATTATACCTTCCGAAAGAGAGATTCAAAGGAAAATTCTTCCGACATGACACCAACACGTAGAGATTCTAAAAGGACACGAACGAGCTTCGAATCCTCCCAAACTTGGCTAGCACCCTCTAAACATGGAGTAGAGGAGAAATGAAGAAGATTTGGTGGAATAAGGGGTTGATTTGGAGATGAAATCAATGGAGGTTCATCTCTAAATTAATTTGGGGAAGAACAAGAGAGAGAAAGTGGATGAAAACAAATGAATGAAGGAGTGACTCACTCCTTATCCCCCCCCATCGGTGGCTGCCAAAAAATGGTGAGGTGTCCCCTATTTGAATGTCCAAAATGCCCTCCACTAATCTATTTGATTTAAATTAGGAATGGGTTAAATGTTGAGGTCAATTTAGTCTAGTTTTAAGTCTCTAATTAAACTAAACCTATCCATAAATAATTAGTCTAACTGCTAACTGAAATTAATATCATGTGAGCCATGCCTAACTAGTGTGCGGGTCCCACTAGAGTCAAACTACCCCTCGGGTCCCCGTTTCAAGTCGGATTGTGTTAAAATTCGAACCCGACTCAAATAACCCCAAAACAATATCATAAATAATAAAATAAATTCCAACCCCAAAATAATATCATAAATAATAAAATAAATTTTAAAAATATTCAAAACTGTAAAATGATAAAAATATCCCTGTTTCTGAAAACTGGGGGTGACACTTACAACAATCCTCGACCAAACCCTTTATAGTAAAGCTATGTAGTCAGTCTCTTCCCTCGTCGATCCTACCGACCATAAATACTGGGGGGGCAATTTGAAAGACATAGCTGTACCTCATTTTTCTACTTCTGACAATATAGTCCCGAAGATCGATTTATTCCATCAATAAAGGGATGCCTTCCGATTACTTTTCTTCTTTTTCTGCATATTCACTCGAGAAAGACCTAAGGTTGTTGCTACAAATGCAAATTGTGCCTGCCTACTCTGTGAGCCTAGTTCTTTCGATATGCGATGTGTATTTCATAGTACCAGCCCGGAAGAAGGGAGAGAAGCCTATCTCCATTGGCCGAGTGAAGGGTTCTCGGACCCATATTCGTCGTGAGTCAGAATATAAAATCGGTACTGTGCAGACTCACCACTACACTCCTTAAACCCGATGTATTATCCAGAAGATGGGGTATGACTTGAACAACAATATGGGTCTTAACTATGGAAGGGTCGTTGAAGATCAACGTCTCCAAAGGTGAATCTGTTCAATATTACCATAAGACCCATTGTCGTGCACAAATTAAATATCCTACTCAATAATAAGACAGTGAAGCAACAACAATGGCAGTTCCGCCTGGATGTCACAGAGGTGAATAAACTCATAACAATCAGCTTCATCCGTGAGGAATAACATCCTTACAAGGTAGCCAATATTGTTCTATTAATCAAGAAAAATGGAAAAAACTAAGTTTGTATAGACGTTCGCGACCTAAATGCCACTTGTCCGAAGGATGAATTTTCGTTACCTATCACTGACGTGATGGTAGATAATAGTTGTGGGTTTGAGCATATGTCCTTCATGGATGGTTACTCAGCATATAACCAAATCAAAATATTCCCAAAAGACGAGAGGCATACGTCGTTTCGGACTCCGATCGGTATATTTTGCTATACCGCAATGCCTTTCGGTTTGAAGAAGGCAGTTGCTACATACCAGTGAGCTATGAGTACCATATTCTGTAAGCACTTACAAAAGACCATCGAGTGTTATGTTGATGACATCGCAGTCAAAAGTTGTCTTTGTGGTGATCACATTAATGATTTAAGAACCGTCTTCGACTTGATGAAGGTTGACCAATTGAAGACGAACCCGACCAAGTCTTTCCTGGGAGTATACAGTGACAAATTCTTGGATTTTATCATCACTTCAAAAGGGATCCACGTCGATCCCGAGAAGACAAAAGCTATCATCGAGATGCAATCGCTAAAGAACATTCCTGAACTTCGTGGTCTTCAAGGGCGCTTAGCATATATCTGAAGCTTTAACTCTAATATCTCGAGTCGCTGTAAGCCCTTCACTGAAATGATAAAAAAGGGAGTATCTTACATCTGGACCGAAGAATGCCAACGAGCCTTTGAAGACATTAAAGGGTACCGCACGAACCCTTCGATCTTAGTAGCCCCAGTCATGGGTAAACCCTTTCTGATTTATGTTTGAGCAATGGAATATTCCTTTTCTGATACACCCCTGTTGAGAAATAATGTCTTGTCCTGGTTTTTTTTCATCCAGAAAACCCGTCATTACATAGTGGGACAGACAATTTATGTCATCTCCATGATCAATCCCCTCAAAGTTCTCGTGATCAAAACATGAGCACAAAATTTACGCCTCACTACATGGGCGATACTATTGTCACCTTATGATTTGGTTTTTGTTCTGTAATAAGTGATCAAAGGCCAACCGCTAGCTAACTTCCTGGCTGCTCATCCGATAGCTGTAAACTCAACGCTTTATGAAGACATCCTATACGAGATAATAGAGGAACACGTCATAATAAAAGAGCCATGTAGAAGCATGAAAAAGTACAGGGTGACACAAGGCTCGGGTGGGTACTCTCGCTACCCACCCATCTTAACAAAGGTGCAGATGACAAAACGACGCAGGTTGGTGCTCTTGCTACCAACCCAGCTTCACAGAAGCGCAGGCGGTCAAGCACGCTAATAGAAAAGACAAACTCACAAAAAATAAATAAAATTTATAGAAAAAGTTCTTTTATTAAATCAGGCTACAAGAGTCTATTACAGATTCGTTCCGATTACATAAAAGAAGACTTCCTAATTACAAGGATCTGTTAAAAAGTGTTTGTGATTAGATACACTGAACTAAAAACTCCTATAGATCTACGTTGGGGTTCATCTTCATAGTATAATTGTCATGAGAGGAAGGACTATGGATAGAAGATGTGAATACAGTCGCCATCAAAGTCTGCCACCACAACACCCTCCTCTAAGATGCGTAGCTCTTCCTGAAGCAACTATTGGCCCGAGCGAGAATTCAGTCCACAGCACGACATAAGGCCCTTTTCAAAAGCGCATTAGCTTCTGGGCTCTTCCAGCCTAACAAAAGTGCGCAGCCGCCAATGAGCAGGGCAGAGCACAACCTGTGGTGTTTCATATCGGCAACTAGACAAAACTCGGTCGTCAGGACCTCCAAGACCTCTATGATGTCGCTTAGGTTCGAACTCCCTATGAGAAGCATTCTAGCACATCCCTAAGCTCATCAGCAGTTCTTCTATGAAGGCACAACTTCTTTGTACAAAGGGATCCTCAACCAAAATCTGACTTAGGCAAGGCCAACGGTCGATCGAAGCTAAGTCTGGATCCAGTATGGTGTTGAAGGACAAAAAGAGAAAGATGTGACTCTTCGGAAGAAACTCCCCCTTTATATATGGCGGGAGTGGTCCTAGACATAGGCCTCATGGCCGTCGATCAAAATTCCTACATTAAAGGGATGAACCTAAGACTCAGCACGGTGAACCTCATTAAATGGGTTCATTCAACTAAGTCTTAAGACCATTAAAAGACCCTTTGAAAATCCCCAAGTAACGGTGGCAATCAAGAGGGTGTCGTTCCTTAAAGAGCTATCATTAATTACTCTGAAAGAAGACTTCAAAGACAACTTCTTCGAACTAGAAGCACATCTACAATCCTGCGCCAGCCGAAGGCGTAAACTGGTAATGACTTCAAATCAACCAGCTTCAACAGTATACCTCTACTTTGACCCAAAAGCTCAATCCGCTTCATCAAAGACTTGGGAAACACCATTGCATCCAACACAAGTCCGCCTCCCGCTCCAAAAGCACAGTAACCTTATTAGCCTGCAGTACAGCCTACTCGTCGCCCTAAAGCACAGTAACATTACTACTCGAAACACAGCCTAATTGTCGTTCAAATGCATTCCGTCGTCTTCGAAGCATAGTCCACTTGTCTTCTGAAAGAGCAGAGACTCCGTTGTCTCCAGGAGAACGGTCTACTTGTCGCACCAGAAGCGCAGCAGCAATAAGACCTCACTAGAGGCATAGGTTACATGGTCCCACCCAAATGGTTCGTTTAAACTGCCACTCTCAAGGATAGGACAGAGGTTGATCATATTGATAAGTGCAAATATCTTATCAATTAGTTAAAACTTAGATAAAGACGAAGTTTGCTCTTTTGATAAAGGTCGTATCAAGTCGGTTTGTTTAAACTAATAGCCTCCTAAAGATCAAACAGAATTCTACTCTGAAATAAAATCCAAGATCTACTCGACTTTATCTAAACAGAAGATTTCCAGCAATAGATACGCGCCACATGTCTCCGCCTTCGGTTATTTTGATAACCACCCGAGATCTCGATAGAAGAGAATCTCGACGTCTGCCATGTGTCAGCTCAGCAGAAGCCTGTACCGTAGAATGACAGCAGATTCTTTTATATATCAAATCTGAGTGCACATCGTATATGTGCCCCCTTTCCCATATAAATATAAGGAGTTTTCCCAACAACAAAAGGAGAAAGAGGACACAAACAGAGAGGAAAGAAGAAGAAGGCAAAAGGTAGAGCTTCGAAGTCTTCAACTCCGGCATCCTCTTGATCGATAGCCCTAGAGTTCCATTAAAGGTACCAGAAAGCCAAAGCAAGTCCAACTCGTCGTCAGATCATCAACGGAGTAAAGGAGCCGTTGCAGTGCTCGATCTCCACTATCACACTTTCCCAGAATTCTTGTACTTAAATTTCCTCGTATAGGAATCGATTATACCTTTTTTCAAGTTCAATAAACAAAAAGTTTGTATAACCTTTTGTGATGTCGAACAAGCCTGTTTAGCAATTGTTCTTTGACGATGCTTCAAGGATAGGTCCTAAGGGTGATATCATAGTAGACGTGTATATATCATAGTAGACGTGTATATCATAGTAGACGTGTATATATATATATATATATATATATATATATATATATATAAATATATATATAAATATATATATCTATATATATATATATATATATATATAGATAGCTAGATAGATAGATAGATATGTATATAGAGAGAAGAGGAAGAAGAAAAACAAGTAGGGGCAGTAGCAGCTGCTGCATTGGCAGCAGCTTGGGGCTGCTGTACAGCATCCCCATGACCCATTTTCACCCCCCTTTTGACCCCCCATCACTCCCTATATATACCCCTATGTATACCCCTATATATACCCTATATATATGGTTATATGTGTGTGTGTGTCTTAAAGTGAGGTTCAAAGAGGGAGTAAGTATATGCTAGGATATGTATATGTTAAATATTGTTAGTTTGTTAGATGTTAGAATTTTTGAAGGTATGTTAGGAGTTAAGTTGAGCTTTAGATATTAGGATATCTTAGCCTATGTTAAGTTAGGATATATATAGATGTTAGATATGTTAGATACCTATAGGTAATTAGAGTGTACCTTGAGATACTATAGTGGTATCTTAGGATATTGGCCTTACCTAC
Source organism: Iris pallida (assembly GCA_029216955.1). Classification (NCBI taxonomy): domain Eukaryota; kingdom Viridiplantae; phylum Streptophyta; class Magnoliopsida; order Asparagales; family Iridaceae; genus Iris; species Iris pallida. The sequence goes on along the minus strand of JANAVB010032219.1, from coordinate 4,487,117 downwards.
AAGGAAAATGAGTGGTTTACCCTATTGAAGGTATGGTATTGGGATACCTTCAAGGTAAAGGGTGTACCTAGTAGCTAAGAGTAGATAGTTAAGGTATTGAGATACCAAGATATAGTATCAAGATATAAGGGTAAGGTCTAGGTATACCAAGTTAAGGTAGAGGGTTGCCTAGATACTAAGGTAGAGGTTAGTTATAGGTTTACCTTTAAGATACGGGTTTACCTTAAGGTATTGAGGTAATACCTAGGTAACAGTTTACCTAGCTAAGGTAGGGGTTACCTTAGGCTAGGTAATTTTACTAAACCAAGATATTGGTATTGCGATACCAATATGACCAAGATATATGGTATCTTAGTAGGTAAATGATAGAAATATGATACCTAGGCTAGAGTTGACCCCGTTTGACCATAGTTGACTATTTTGACTCAAAGTCAACTAAAAGTCAACATTGGATCTAGATTGGACTAGGAGTTGGCCAGTTGACCAAAAGTCAACTGTGAGTCAACCATTGACACAGTTTGACCAAGATTAGATTAGAAGTTGAACAGAGTTGACCAGTTGACCAAAAGTCAACTGTAGGTCAACCTTTGACCTAGTATGATCTAGATTGACATTGTTTGACCTTGTTTGACTTTGTTTGACTTTCCTTGACCTAGTTTGACTTTATTTGACTTAGTATAATCTAGTTCAACTTTGTTTGGCCTAGTATGACCTAGTATGATTTAGTTTGACTTAGTTTGACTTGGTGTGACTTAGTTTGACCTGGTGTGATTGAGTTTGACCTAGATTTGTATATCATATACTAGAAATCATGCTTAACACGGTCAAACCCTAATTAACTCATGTATGTCTCATCTTTAGGTCTGTGACATCACTCTGAGCATCGATTCTCATTGACAGCTCAGTTTGACCTAGATTTTATTATCTTGATATCTGCTATATCTGATTCAGTTGTAGTATTTTACTTAATTCCTGGTATGATGGTAGACGGACTAATAAACATCAGATCCTGTTATAAAATGTTATTCCTGGACTTTCTTAGTATATTGGTACATTATTGATCTTATTTCTTGTACTTGTATAGACACCAATTTGTGAGATGGGCTAGTCCCCTGCTTTTGAATCCTGTGTCATGACGTGTCATGTCCGATTCTATTATACTACTCGGGGATGGAGAGTTATTAGTGATTTATGTGATCAATACCCCTCTTGTATTTCTGTTACTACTTATACATAGCTCTACCCTCACCACGCGTAGGGTATAGCCTGACCTGATACTACTTGTGTATAGCTTTCCATTTTGGCCGGCCTAATCTTCAAGTTTACCTGTGCTTGTTCTTGTGCATAGCCGGTCAGTTGGAACAGCCTAATCTTGACCCAAGCCGATCACATAACGTACTAATATCTCAAGGCACCGTTTATGTTTACACTATACATCAGATATTCCTGTATTGTTCTACATTCCAGTATTTTATACCCTGACATGATATCCAATTTTATATATCCTGTTTATATTCCAGTCTTGATATTTCTTCTTGTATTTCATTATAATTATCTTTCATAGAATTTGTCAATTCACATGGAACTATTGTAAGCATTTGTACTTGCTCATATCCTGACAGGATAATCCCGTTGATGTTTACAGATGATATAGATGCTGACTGCTCGACCTTCTATGGGTTTAGCATAGACGGTGAGTACTACATGGACATACATGTGGAGTCGGTGCCCATTAAGGACGCACCACCTGCTTAGACTTAGACTAATTAGGCATGACTGGACTGCGATCCAGCTAGTACTTGAGACTTGTAGTATACTTATTATTTTGGGATCTTGTATTATGTTTTGAACTCTAACTTGTGTTGGGATATTACATCTATTTCCAGTTATTTTCTTCTATCACATCTTATCATATTTTGTGCTATCTTCCTTAGATATCTTTGTGATTGAGTTGTGACTTTATATACCTCCGTGCGGAGATGACAAGTTTATATATTGTGTCTAGATGTTATATTTGTAGATGACATATACAGCGTTCTACTGTTGATTCTGTGGCGTAGGCTGGATGTACCCACGTGCTCATGACCTTACTTAGGTACGGGTCGCGACAATAGGGCTCCGGCTAGCCAAAAGACCTAAGGGTCGATTTTCTAGAAGCTTATGTCGACTCTCAGCTAATAGTCAACTGAGTTAGAGGGTAATACGAGGTCCGGCATAAAAACCTAATCTCGTATCATAAAGCAGCGATCTCAGTAATCTCTACCTTTACGAGATTCTTCATAGTGTATGTTCCAAGATTGTAAAACTTGGAAGCTGATACCCTGGCTGGTTATAACACCCACTTTTCTAAAATGAGGGTAATTTTGAACCTTTGTAAAAGTTTATTATTTAATAATAGGATTTATGATTTATGGGGATTTTTAATTAATTTAATACTATTTATAATTGGTGAATTATAATTTTGATGTGTTAGCTAGTGAACCCTAGAACAGTTGAGCCTATAGGCTAACCATGACCATGGGGACCTAACCATATGATTAGAATGACTAATTACAACTTTTAGGCTAAGGGTATTTTGGTCATTTTGTGACTTTTGAATTATTTAGGATTTTAATTAATTGGTAAATTTTAGATTATTTTAATAATATTTAAATTGATGTATTATAATTTTGGTCATTTTTTATATTTTAATATTTTAGGAATTTTTATATTTTAATATTGATTTTACGGGATTTTTTTAGTTGGGTTTGAGTTTCGTTTCGTACCGACTTGTGTTAGTGACCCGGGTAGCTTAGACTCTAGACGGGACCCCAAGATTAGTTAGCCATGGCCCAGAAATCCCACTAATTAAGTTAGTGAGTTTAGACTAATTCCACTTGTTAGATTGGTTAAGTTAGAGGCTTAAATTTAACCATTTTGATCACAAACTTCAACCTAACTTAAAATTAACCAAAAGGACTAGTTGAGGCCTTATTGGGCTTTCTCCCAAGGCCCAAATAGGGTTTAATGGCAGCCCCGATAGGTAGATTAGCCTCCCTTCCTTCATTTCATTCTATCTTTCCTCTTTTCCTTCACAAAGTGTTCTTTCCCAAATTAGAGAGCTTCCCTCTTTGATTTGATCTCCAAATCTCTTTATTTCTCCACCAAAACTTCTATCCAACCTTCTCATACTTCGAAGGGAGGGTGCTAGCAATGATTTGGAGCAAAGTGCAAGAAGAAGTGTCCATTTTTGAAGGATTTTCGTATTGGAGCCGTGTCCTTAAGAGTATCATTGGGATCCCACTCCTAATAGGTAAAACCAACCATCTAAATTGATTTTCCATGTATATTAGTTAGTTTTGAATCCATAGGATCCACCCCCACGTCTGTACTCCTTTAGATTCAAGTTTGAGGCCATTTGGAGCTCTTGTGTCATGTGTCCTACTTATTAGATCTCAAATTAGGACACCTCATGTGTTTGGTTTAATGTCTAATAGGTTTAATTGTGCTTTAATTTCAATTTTAGACATGTTAGGGGATGGATTGATGTTAGTTAGGTGGTTAGAATGAGTTTCATTTGGATACTCATGGTTAGATCTAAGTGGTTTTGTCTACATGTCATATTTTTAGCCTCAACTTGTCATTTTAGTGTCTCTTTATATAAAGGATTGTTTTATATATATATAATATGTATGGTAGATATATTTCATATATTTAGATGTGTGTGGATATGTTGTTAGTGGTGTGCTTGTGTTAGAGGAGAGGGGAGTGTAGTTTGATGTGTGTCTTGAGTGGTGTGGAGAGTCAGTTGTGTTTCTTTTGTCCAAACAACCCAAATTCGTCATAATATTCATCCACATTTTTAGTAGCCATAGCAACTTAGAAATGTCCTAACTTTTAGCTTAGAACTCCGATTAATCTTCCGTTTTTTTAAAAGAACTGTATTGAAGTTAGCTTTCCAAATGTATATATTAATAGGTAAAATACATTATATAACTTTATGTAAAACTGTTTGAGTATCAGCTGTCCGAAAGATGAATGCGTTTCGGTATTTTTGCGATTCTGGGAGCTTTCGGACACGAAAGTGCTATCCGTTTGAAGTTTCGGAAAGCTAACACAAATGACTATGACATACTTTAATCCTAGAATTTAGTGAAGACACAATTGGTACAATATTGATTTTAAGTAGAAGAGTGACTATACGATATAGGCATTTTGTATAACCTATGAGCCTATGTACTATGGATATTAAATGAATGTAGGTATCATAGGTTGTTGATTATATGTATGATACAGTGCATATATATATATATATATATATATATATATATATATATATATATATATATATATATATATATATATTATTGTTAGGTAATATATGTTAGTATATTTGTTAGATGTTGGTTAGTAGAGGGTTAGATTTGTTATTATTGTTATATGTTAGTGTAAGTTATATATGTTAGTATGTTTGTTAGATGTTGGTTAGTAGAGGGTTAGATATATTAGAGTTTGTTATATGTTAGTGTAAGTTATATTTGCTAGTATGAATGTTAGTTAGATAGTAGAGGTTAGTATTTTGTTAGATATTTGATATATTTTTAGATAGTTTGATGTTAGATATCTAGTATATTTGATATTGATATGTTAGTAGGTTATGTTAGTTCCAGATATTGGTATATTAGTAAGTTAGTCTATATAGGTCATATGGTAGATAATAGTTAAGATGTTATGTTAGTACATTAGATAGTTAGTTAATTAGATATTTGAGGGGTATCTTGGTATCTCATGATACCAAGTTAGTAACTTAAGGTAAATATGAATTACCTTTACCTTTAAGGTAAATGATTAGTTTATCTTATGACCAAATTTGATATGGTATCCTAGTGTTAGTGGGTTAGTGTCTAAGTGTTTGAGTTTGAGTAGGTGATATTAGATTGTGGAAGGATTATATATATATATATATATATATATATATATATATATATATATATATATATATACTTTTTTTTTAATAGTTTGATGTTAGATATCTAGTATATTTGATATTATGTTAGTAGGTTATGTTAGTTCTAGATATTGGTATATTAGCAAGTTAGTCTATATAGGTCATATGGTAGATATTAGTTAAGATGTTATGTTAGTACATTAGATAGTTAGTTAATTAGATATTTGAGGGGTATCTTGGTATCTCATGATGCCAAGTTAGTAACTTAAGGTAAATATGAATTACCTTTACCTTTAAGGTAAATGATTAGTTTATCTTATGACCAAGTTTGATATGGTATCATATATATATATATATATATATATATATATATATATATATATATATATATATATATATATATATATATATATATATATATATATATATATATATATTGTTTTGATATGGTATCATATATATATATATATATATATATATATATATATATATATTGGGTTATATATTATCTATATAGATTATGAGAGTATATAGATATAGGTTATGGTACATAGTGAGGATATGTATATACTTGATATATGATATCTATATGTATGTGGTAGGGTGGTACTATATGGGTAAGGATATATGTGATATATATGTAATGTATATTATATAACTAAGTTTGTGTGCCTTGTTAGCTATGTGCCTTGATTTCGACTATGTGTTAGATAGCAATGGTACTAGTATACTTGATTGTTTAGGCCGTTGACTTATTTAGACCTAGAATTGACGAATCTAGACTAGTTTGACCATTGTTGACCAAACCTTAGCTAGTTTGACCACATTAGACTAGTTGTCCTAGTTTGACTAGACTAGTTTGACCAGAGTTGACCAAGAGTTGACTTTGACCTAGATTGACTTAGACTCATGTAGATTGTATTATAATTTTAATTACTATATAAATTGAACTCTTTATAACCTGTGTTGCTCTAACTAGGACTCTGTGACTCTAGTTGGCCATCTTTTTATATCGGCTGTTCAATGTATCAGGCAAGTACATTCTCTGACCGTTTCGTACTTACTAGAACTTATATTCTTGCTCTAGATTATTTTACTTGATGTTGTCACGTTGGTAACACGTTTATTGGTACTATATGGACCTTTTCATGAGATGTTATCCCCCGCGGGAGCATCGGATACTTCATGTCATGTGTGTTTCACTTACATCATGTATCTCTATGCTTTCACTATTCATGTATACTCTTGTGATTCATGTACTCTCATGTTCACAGTGCCCTCATGAATCAATTTCACGTGCTCTCGTTTGTGAGGCAGTAAAATCATGAATCTTAACATAACTTGTCTCGATCCTTGTGTATTGATTGGGGATGGGGGAGTAAAAATAGTCATGTAAATAATTTTAAAGTAGAGTAGTCATGAATTAACTCTGTAGTATAGCCATAAATTATTTCCAGCTGTTCACATGTCTATCTTGTACTCTAAATCACTAGTCATTGATAGTTCTTTACTTATAGTAGATATTTCTATTACAGTTATCTCTTTTACTTCATGTACATTCTTTCAGTTATTCATGTATCATAATCTATTGCACGTTTTATATTTTCTAACATGATATGAACTGCGTGAGATATATTGTGCTCGTTCCTGTCCTGACTGGACCTGTTGAAAATTTTACAGATAAGACCGAGGGTTCTGTACCACCTGCTGTAGAGCACACACCTAGATGATATCTGTGGGTTGGACCTTCAAGAGGAACCAATTATAGTTGTGGACACCATCCTTTCAGACTAGTCTAGTTAGCTAGTCAGTTATCTTATTTTTTATGTCGTCTTATTTTATTTGGACATAGAGATGTATTAAACTTGGTTGTTATTGTTGCATCGTCTAGACACTTAGACTTATTCTCTTCTATTTGTACTTCACGTGGTTTTATATATCTATCTTATCGTACTATTATCCATCTTTAGATTGGTGATTGAGTTGTATCTTCTGTGATTGGCCTCCGTTTGGAGAGTATATCATATTATACTTAGTTGTTATGATAACCTGGAACAGTGTTCTACCGCCGACACTGTAGCGTAGGCTGGACGTACCTACTTCTCGTGCCCCTACACTGGGTACGGAATGTGACATATTTTTAGTGGTGGCCCATGCAGGTCGAGAGTCGCATTATTACGATATCGTAGTAGAATAACGACTTAGTTGTACTGCTACGAGCCTGTGATAGAATATAGAAAGTAAGGAGTTAGAATGAGAGGATACTCAATCACAACTAGAAATCCTTGAGAGATTTCTGGAACGACCCTTGAGAATCTTATTTAAACATTAATTTGAAATCCCTTCCTTTATTTTGTTCACCCTTACTCCTTGTTATTGAATTTGATTTTTGATGGATCGTTGTTGATTTTGATTTTCCTATCGAGATGATTTTTATGGCCTGAGTTATGATATTTTCTAATAACATATGTTGACGGGAATAACAGGAATGGTAAAACGTCTACTTGATTATGGAACCTGGAGTTTATCGCAGCCATATTAGCCGGCGTAGCAAAAACGTAGAGACCTGACTTCGGATGTACATATCTTGGTTACGAGATTGGGAATTTCTTACAGCTATACTAGTAGACATAGCAAAAATTCTAGACGACATGATTATAGAGGTGCATACCCCAGTTATGGAATCTATCATTTATCACAGCCTTGCTTACTGGCATGGCGAGGATTCTGAGTAACATGATTTTGGACAGATGCATATGATTATCTGATTGTCCCTTGAGAAGGTTTTTAAATATATCATCTCTATCGTACCCTACTATTATTATAAAATTGTATTCTATCATCAAATAACTTAAGAGTAGGGATATTTTAGTTTTTGTAGCGCTTATTCATATGTAGTTCTTTCATAGTATAATAATATGATGACTTGTAGAGTGTCTGTACCCTAGAGATGATAGTTTGCATTGGTATTAGAATAGTAACCCATTGTAGATGATTCTATTGTTAATTATAACACCTACCAATTTTCATATAGGATGTTAGTCTGCCTTACAACCTTGATGATTTATTATTTTCCTTCTCCTTTCCAGTACGGCACCCATGACCAGAGCTTTGTCCTTGACTGTAACTGTACCTTAGCCTGAGACTGAGAGCCTTCCTCTGCCTCCTATAGTGGTACTCCATACCATATTCTCGGGAGGGTTATTTCCTGATGGAGCTCAGATATTCGGACTTCTCTGGGATGTGTTAAAGACACAGAGAGTTCATGTTGAGATCTTGAGGGAGCAGTATCTAGTTCCACCTAGAGCCTCAGAAGTACCTAGATTTCCAACCCAGACCTTAGTATGTCTTTTGAGATAATTGATGCACCCCACATTGCTTGTATGTTTTGATACCTTATGATTGCTTTATGCTATAGTATGACTAGAATGGCTAGATGGGAACCCTAGAGAGAGTATTCTAGGTAGACAAATATTCTTTCTGTGACTTTGATTTCTGGAACATCAGAGATGTAAATCTTTGGAAACTTCCTGTTTTCCATAAATAAATTCACTTTATTTATTGTGTTTCTGGGAAAATACAACTGTAGGAATCCGATCTAGAAGACGATCGCTTTATCCCTTAGACGATGCGAAGAAGAAAAGCTCTCAAGAATTCGACAGTAATTTAGATATCTCTGTATCTGTACAATGAATGAGAAAAGGACTCTATTTATAGAGTCAAAAATAACTGAAAAGATAACTGTCTTCATAATCTATGCATAGTTGATAATCACCCAGGACTCAAATGTACACAAGGTTAATGAGCAGTTACTAGACGTGGCCTGTAACTGTTGGACACATGGCAATCGTGCATGAGTCGTATGCAAGTTACTGAGCACGCATACGAGAGATTTGTGGCATGTCTGCCACGTACTCCAATATGATAATTTGAGATGAAATCTACGCCAACTGGTTGAGGATGAAATCTACGCAGACTTGGGATAGAAGGCTTCAGAATACACGCCAACTTGAGACAGAAAGCTCAAAATTCACGCAAACTTGTGGAAGGAACATAGAAGTTCAAAATACACGCAGACTTGAGTCAGAACGGCCAGCTGTCTTGATTCGACGTGCCTCGACTGACACAAAATCTCTGACATTAATTGCCTTGTCAGTCACATTAAATGACAATAAGGTCTTTTTGGTACGCCAACTTGATGAAGACTGAATCTTATTGAGAAAGATTTTGAAAGTCACACAATAGTCGGCTGAGATCTCTCGAGTCCCGTGCATACGTGGCATACGAGAAGACATTCTTTGACTGTCGTGCTGTCAGTCATAATGACACTCTGACAAATGATGAGCTGTCTCTGTGTACCATTTAAACTCTGCGTATATTTGAGGAAATGGTCTGATAGAACTCAGCGTGTATTTTAGACATTGTTCTGATAGGCTGTATTAACTCAGCGTGACTTCATTTTTGAGGCCTACAAAACCCCCTTCAAAGTTTTCGAAAAATAATAAATTATTTCGAAATACTTTGAAATCGAGATGATAAAATGAATTTAGTCACGCTGAGATGATTCAGGGAAAGATTTCTTCCGAAATGATTGGGCTGTTGGAATTCTGTGCGGTTTAGGATCCCATGCAAAACTCCTATATCGAAGCAAATGATGACTTTACCGTTTGAAATTCTTCGTGAACCTATAAAAAGGCTATAAATCACTTCCTTGCATATTCGATGGCATCTGATACCATAGTAGGCCAATAATAACCCATACGTCGAATACGGTCTTGAAGTTTTGGTCCAGGCTGATGTGCTCCACAAATTCCATCATGTGCTTCACGAATAATTTGTTGGGCTTCACTACCGGCAACACATCGAAGAAGTAAACCATCATAAGCTCGACGATATAAGGTTTTTGTAGTATGATTGTAATAGAATCTGAGTGATCGTCGTCTGATAGATGCTGCCTCACTCAGATTATCTGGAAGAATATCATACAATACGAAATCTAAGAAAGAAAGTCTCCAATCTTTATCCGTATTCTGAGTCTCAGCTAAATTACTGAAGGTGAATTCCATACTAGAATCAGATGAAGATGATAATAATTTACGACTTAATCCAAATCCTCTTGTTGTATTGATATCATGAGATGTTGATTCTTCAAAATCAACTGGAAGTCCTAGAGTTAGGTTGTTCTCAAGATGAAATAATTCTTGATTGTAAACAACAATCATTTATTGACGTCTAACCGGAATAGCTAATACTGCCGCAAGATTAGCAAGAGCATCAGCTTCTGTGTTACATGCTCGCCTAACATGCTCGATGAAGAATCCTTCAAATGACGAAGCCATAGATATAGCCGATCTATGATAAGGAACCAGATCTTGATGGTGAACTTCATAAGTACCCCTTATTTGATTGACAATGAGTTTAGAATCTCCATACGCTTCCAAATGTTGAATATTCAGATGTTTAGCAAGTTGAAGACTAATAAGCAGTGCATTATACTAAGCTACGTTGTTTGAACATGGTTAATCGAGAGAATAAGCTCTTTGGATAGCAAGACCTTCTGGCGACACAAGAACGATTCCAACCCCAGCGACAATGTCACCATTAGGACCTATTCTTGAAGCTCCATCAAAGAATAGACGCCAAATAAGATCTTCTTCAGCAATTTGGTTTGAGTCTAGGACTTCATCTGGGATTTTATCGTAGAGTTTTGAATTTTCTGGAATTGAATGAGCAGCCAGAAAATCAGCTAAAGCTTGTCCTTTGACCGATTTCTGAGGGATATAGTGCATATCATACTGAGCAAGTAAAATTCCCCAATTAGCTAATCGAGAATTTAAAACACTTGGTTTCTTCATCATGACTCGTATAGGATTGATCCTGGAAATGACATGAATGGTCTGGCCAATGATATAATGTCGTGTTTTTTGGACAGCGAACATAAGGGCCAGACATTCTTTTTTGACCGGTGAATATCGAGGTTCAGCTCCGGTTATGGTACGACTGAGATAGTAAATGGCTTGTTCATGACCATTTTTTATTCTTTTGAGCAAGCAGCGCACCCAATGAATGACTCGTTGCTCGGGTATATAGGAGGAACGGTATTCCTGAGATAGGAGGTACCAATACTGGAGGGCTCATCAGATATTGTTTTATATCATCGAATGCCTTCTGACATTCATCATTCCAGACAAAAGAAACACCTTTCTTCATAAGTTTATTGAATGGTCTGCAGCGTCCTGAAAGATTAGAGATGAATCTCCTGATATAAGCAATCCTTCTTTGAAATCCTCGTAGCTCTTTTAAGGTGCGTGGAGGACGCATCTCTTGGATACCTTTGATTTTCTCGGGATCTACGTGTATACCTTTCGAGGTAATGACGAAGCCGAGAAATTTGCCACTAGAGACGCCCAAGAAGGACTTAGTAGGGTTCATCCTTAATTGATGCCGACGCATTAGATCAAATATAGTTTTCAAATCTTGAATGTGATCCTCTTTTTGTTGACTTTTGACTGCAATATCATCAACGTAGCATTCGACTGTTTTCCGTAAATGTTCACGGAATATATTGCTCATGGCTCGTTGATAAGTTGCTCATGCATTCTTAAGACCGAATGGCATCACTGTGTAACAGTATGTACCGATCGGTGTTCTGAAGGAAGTGTGTTTCTCGTCATCTGGAAATATTTTTATTTGATTATATCCAGAATACCCATCCATGAATGACATCCGCTCAAAACCACAGGTATTATCGATCATAACATCAGTAATTGGTAGAGGAAACTCGTCTTTAGGACATGCCGCATTGAGATCACGATAGTCTATGCATACTCTGATCTTGCCAGTCTTTTTAAGGACAGAAACTATATTAGCCACCCAATCGGGATGTTGTTCCTCTCTAATAAACCCAGAAGCCATGAGTTTATTGACTTCAGCTTCAATTGCATCCATAATGTCTGGACGAAATCGTCGCTGTTGTTGTTTGACCGGTTTAGCATTCGGCATGATATTGAGTTTGTGAGTTGCAATCTGTGGATCAAGTCCTGGCATATCTTTATAGCTCCAAGCGAAGACGTCGATGTATTCGCGAATAAGTTTGATCATGTCTTGTTTATCAATTTCTGAAAGACTTTCACTAATGAATATTGGTTTAGGGAATCCTTCTTCACCAACATCTATTTGAACAAGTTTATCTTCAGTCGGAGGTTCTCTTTGCTCGAATCTAAATTCCTATTGATTATCTAACCTTTGGGCCCGTTGTTCTGATTCGGATGAGATTTCAAATTCGTCTTCGTTATTTTCTTCAGGACCGTCAGCGAAAACCATGTTGGAAGACAGAATGTTACGGTAGAAGTCACCGATACTTGTATCAGAATCCCAAGAGGAGGAACTAGAAGAATCAAATCTTTTATCTTCATCAGATTCGGGATCTTTATGGATGATATTGATGAAGGGAGTAGGATCAATATAACCCAATCCGTATTTTGTCCTTCCATATTTTAGAGAAGGAATCCGAACAGGCATTCTTCTTCCTTTCCTATTACTGAGGCCAGTTCTGAAGTCATAATCCATATTTTTGATAATATCTTTAGATTACTAGCTGTAACGACGCAATTGTAATCCAGAATCATCATTTCTATCATCATCCTCAAAGTTGATAGGGTTTTTTGGTCCTTTGTAGAAGAATATTGGAATGTCTCCTGGTTTTCTGCTAGGTACTAGAAAGCATGAATTTTGTACTGACTCTAAGGATACTTCTGTATGAAAAGTTTGTACAACTCCTATGGTTATTGTTTTCAAGTCATCTAACAAATGCAAATAATTATGAACATGATTACAAACATCGATATACTGCAAAGACGGAGATATTTCATTAAACTCAAAAGTAGTAGTATTTACATCAGAAGGAGGTTGAACCTTAGAAATCTTAGCCAAATCAAAGACTAAAGGGGGAGAAGAAGAATGAGAAGGAGTTTTGTTTCGATTAAGATCGATCACAAATGGCTCAGAAGAGGTGAGCTCCCTTGAAGCTTGGGATGGAAGAGTAGTTCGCCCACCAACAGGGATTACAAGAGTGTCCTGTTTTATAGATGAAGATGCCGAAAATATAGTACGTCCACTGACAGGAATGATCAGTGTGTCTTAGGTAGATGATTGAGGTAATGGAGAGATACGTCCGCTCACTGAAATAATGAAGGGGCCTTCTCCAGAGGGTTTCGGAGACTGTTGCTGAGTAGTTCAACCTTTAACAGGAATTATCAAGGTCTCACTTTGCGGATCTTCTTTTTCCATAGCTTGTACTATTTTTGTATACTCCTCTTTGTACATCCAGGAATCACTGAAATAAGCTTCAACCCCACGGAAAGGATTTATATCAGCAACTTCCTTTTGTACTTTTCCATCGCTGTTGATGTATTTGAAACACTGATGAAGAGTAGAAGGTACCACATTATTTTCATGAAGGAAGGGTCTTCCCAGGAGAAGATTATAAGATCCCACGATTTCGATCACATAAAAAGTGACTTTGGATCTGAAATCGCCTATTTGAAGTTTCAGATGAATCTTTCCCAACGGCTCGCTTCGGCTTTGATTGAATCCCAATATAGTAGTAACCATCTTGGAAAGTTTGTGAAGAGGGATTTTTTATTCATCTAGCAGACTTCTTGGCATTACGCTTAAAGCAGACCCTGGATCAATAAGAATATGATCTACCTTCATCGTATCGATATACCCGGTGTAGTAGAGAGGCCGATCACGTCGATTATCCTCCAATAACATGTCATCTTGTGTAAAGATGATATTTGGGATGATCTCCAATACACTATTGCAATGTAAGCAAGTAACAGGTTCTTCATCTGGCTTCTTTAATTGTGCGAGACAAGAGTCAGCCTGAAGAAGTGCTTCACTTAATGTCTCCCGAGTCTCTTTAGAAAGACGTAGAAGTTCAAAGAGGGACATTCGAGCTGGAGTATTAGCGAGTTGAGCTAAAATGTCAAAGTTATAAGGCTTCTGAAGTCCAAGGGGAGGAGACTTCCTGATTGGTTTGTCGAAGCAAGCTTGTTGTTTGCCTTTCTCAAGTGCTGTGGGCTTGGAAGGAATAGGTACAACCGGTGTAGTTGAAGGAACAGGTGCGGTGGATGATTCTTCTTCATGAGGAACATCAGGAGTATCTTTGTCAGCTGGAGAGATATCAGGAGTATCTTCAGGTCTCTTAGAATAATCCTTCAGATAATGTTTCCCAGTTCTAGTAGCACCAGCAAGTGCTTCTTCTTTATCTTTTGGTTCTGTGTCAGAAGTAGATCCGAAAGAAGTCATATGACATGACTTAGTTTTTTCAGCCTTCTTAGATTTTAGAAAAGTAGCCTTTTGAAGGGAAGGAGATTCGAAATCTGCCACTAGATCGGGATGAATCCATATGATTTCTCCTGTTTCGATAGTGATCGGTACTAATCCTTCAGACTGTGGAGGGGGAATATTCACGATTTCAAGAGTTGCCTTGGGAATAGGAACGATCCCGCTTTCAAGAAGTTGAGGAGGAAAATCTCCAAATTGCATAGAGACAACGTTGGAGGTGACGGTCTTTTCTTTCGGAGTAAGAGTGACAGCTCCAGATTTGATCATTTCCTGGATTTTTCCTTTCAGTACAAAACATGTACGAGCTGTGTGACCCAACATTCTATGGTACGGATAGTATTTAGGATGATCTGTCTTACCAGCTTCATCAGGTTTCTTGATCTCAGGTAATTGTATTTTATTACTTTTCAGTAGGCATTCGAAGATACCAAGGACGTCATCGTCGTCAAAAGAGTATTCTTCTTTGGGGCGAGGTGCTCTTGGTTGTTGAGTCGTAGAGGCAGGAGTAGTTTGAACGGTCGATGCATCTTTACGCTGAAGATTAACTTCAAGGGTTTTTTTTCCCTTGCGAGTATTGGATTTAGCATTATTGCTAGTACTTTGACCTGTTTCTTTGGGAGTCATCTGCACTCCTAAACCTTTGAAGGTTTCAGCACTAATTTTTGTGGCTTTGGCACTAACTATAAAGGAAGACCAATCTTGAAATTGAGTAGATCCTGTCCACATATTGATGATTGGTAACAGATTCGACTTACATGTGTCAATAGTAACAGCATCAGGAGTTCCAAGAGGCATCTTCAGAGCTTCTCTTCGAAACCGTTCAATGAAATCCTCAGTAGTTTCATTATTTTTCTGCTTGATTCTTATAAGAGCAGACATAGTCATGTCATTGAGCCCTTTATAGAACCGTTCAAGAAACATTTGTTTGAAGCCGGCAAATAAGGTAATACACCCATCAGGGAGACTTCTATACCATTCATAAGCCGTTCCCTTAAGACATCCGACAAACACCCGAGTAAGGAGGGCGTCACTTGGTTGTAGCTGGTCAGTCATCACTTCAAAATGATTGAGAAACTGACTCGGAGAAGTGGTTCCATCAAAGAATAAGATAGTAGGAGGATTGTATTTAGGAGGATATGATACTTGCTTCCATTCTATTGGATAAGGTTGCTTGATACCTAACCTTTGTAAACCATCTTTTTGTTTGAATGCCTCAAATTGGGTTCGGAGATTCCTCAATTCTTCAGTAACGACTCCGGACGATTGTGGAGTTGTAGCTTGTAGGAAATAGTTAGGAGGAGGGACAATATTATAAGCGCTACCCCCAGCTCGTGAATGACCAAGAATTGGTTGAGCTTGCCCAGGGATATTGGATTGTACTGCTGGAGGAACATGTACTGGACCTACACCAGTGTCAATTGGTATGGCATCTGGTACAGTCTGTCAATTTTGCAGCTGGGTTGCCATGAGTTCATACATTGACTTCATAGTATCAGCCATAGACTTCATTTGTTGTTCCAAAGAAGCAATTCTTTGGTCTTGAGGAGTCATCGAAGAAGAAGGTTCATTGTTCAATTCAGTATTCCCATCCACCATATAGGTTGTGACTGTACGAGGGATTATTGATGAATTAGTGGATGTTGTATGTTCTGAATCATTGCTTTGAGTATCAAAGTCATTTGTAGGAGAACTACCCCCAGTAGGAAGAGGTGGGAAGTTAGATTCTCCAAGAAATTCAGAATAATCTTCAGAAACCGAAGTTCTTTGATTAGAAGCAATGACCCTTGATCTGGTGCCTCTATATACTCCATCTGGACTATCAGTTCTACCCCCAGTATCCCGAGAGGTCATGTTGATAGAAGCGAAAAGAGGTTCATCTTCATCAGGCATAGGTTCACACTGAATCCGATTGAAGACAGATTGTCGTTTAGTTTGACATCTGCATTGAATTATGACCCTTAGCTGGAAGTCACATTCATGATCAGCATGGTCATGATCTATTGACACAAAATTATTCCTTCTTTTTTGTTGAAGATGTTCTCGTAAATCTGTATGTGAAGATTGAGGTATATCTGAGAACAATCTTTGTACATTTTTAGGAATGTATTTCCTGTTCTTGGGTCTTGACGGCTCTTGATTATACAAAGAGTGATTAATCTGAGCCACATAATTTCTGGCATATTCTGCATCCGGATCTCTTACTTTTGTTCCCGATTGATATGGTTTCTTAACACCAGAAGTGCTTCCCAAGCGGGATTGATTAAGTTTCGTTCTTAGATCTGTTGGAGGTAAAACATTGGTTTTTGATACTTGAAGTTTTCCTTCCATTGATCTGGATATTTGCAGAGAAGGAAGAGTTGAACCATCCCCTTGATTAGGAGTTGGTAACAAACCATTTTGTAGAGACAAATTCTGTGCCCAATTTGAAGAAGTCGTAGAAGAAGACATTAAGAAATGTTTCTTTTTAGACTTGTTCAAGTTTTGAGACATAGAATGTCCAGAAGGAAGAGTAGTCAAAAGACTATTTCCTTTTCTTTGACTAACAAAGTTGTCAGCCAAAGCTGTTCCTGAAGTAAATACTACAGGAGCAGAAGAAACAACTAAAGAGTTATTCCTATTCGAAGGGACTTTGTGAGCCATTTGTGGAGGAGCCATAGCAAGACTACCCCCAGTTCTAGCAGAACTTGGCAAGGAGGAAGAAATAGCTAAAGAGCTATTCTTCTGAGAATATGCTGGTGACAATTTGGCTAAGGAGCCAGTGTTGTCAGCATATGAAGTCTTGGCTAAAAATCCAAATTTTGGTACGCATGCTGAGTCAGGGAGAGTTGACTTGGTGGATGATGCGTGCGGAATACACGCTGAGACAGGCTTGGTTAAAGAACCAGTGCTGTTAGCGTGATTTTTAGGTTTGGAAATACACGCTATAACAGGCTTAGCTAAAGAGCCAGTGCTGTCAGCGTGACTTCTGGACTGCGTGACTACGGAAACAGATTTGGCTAAGGAGCCATCACTGTTAGCGTGTCTTTTGGATGCTGTCATTTTCGAGCATACAGGAGTATGCGTGCCTGCAGTGGAGTTCTTACCAGTGTTAGTAATGGACACTGTGGTAGAAACTTCACCGTCTTTGGTTGCCAACAGATTCTTAGGGACGTAGACAGATCGTCCCTTTGATTTGGCAGTGGTGATAGAGGCTGAAGTGTGCTTGCCACCCTTAGCCCGCTGCATTTCTTCATAGGCGAGTTGATTGAACTGAATCGATATCACCTTCTTCGTCGATCCGACCGACGAAGCGTCGCATTGAGTTGTGGCCATCTCAGAAGAGGAGATAGGTTTCCCCAGCAGAGTCGCCAATTTGTTTTCTATAAATAAATTCACTTTATTTATTGTGTTTCTGGAAAAATACAACTGTAGGAATCCGATCTAGAAGACGATCGCTTTATCCCTTAGACGATGTAAAAAGAAAAGCTCTCAAGAATTCGACAGCAATTTAGATATCTCTGTATCTGTACAATGAATGAGAAAATGACTCTATTTATAGAGTCAAAAATAACTGAAAAGATAACTGTCTTCATAATCTATGCACAGTTGATAATCACGCAGGACTCAAACGTACGCAAGGTTAATAAGCAGTTACTAGACGTGGCCTGTAACTGTTGGACACATGACAATCGTGCATGAGTCGTGTGCAAGTTACTGAGCACGCATACGAGAGATTTGTGGCATGTCTGCCACGTACTCTAATCTGATAATTTGAGATGAAATTTACGCCAACTGGTTGAGGATGAAATCCATGCAGACTTGGGGCAGAAGGCTTCAGAATACACGCCAACTTGAGACAGAAAGCTCAAATTTCACGCAAACTTGAGGAAGGAACATAGAAGTTCAAAATACACGCAGACTTGAGTCAGAACGGCCAGCTGTCTTGATTCGACGTGCCTCGACTGACACAAAATCTCTGACATTGATTGCCTTGTCAGTCACATTAAATGACAATAAGGTCTTTTTGGTACGCCAACTTGATGAAGACTGAATCTTGTTGAGGAAGATTTCGAAAGTCATGCAATAGTCGGCTGAGATCTCTTGAGTCCTGTGCATACATGGCATTCGAGGAGACATTCTTTGACTGTCGTATTGTCAGTCATAATGACACTCTGACAAATGATGAGCTGTCTCTGTGTACCATTTAAACTCTGCATATATTTGAGGAAATGGTCTGATAGAACTCAGCGTGTATTTTAGACATTGTTCTGATAGGTTGTATTAACTCAGCGTGACTTCATTTTTGAGGCCTACACTTCCTTCATAAGTTTGTAGTAGACAAGATTATCTTCAGTTTGATATATTATGTCCCACTCAAAGTTGTTTCCATGTACTACTTTTGCATCACAGCTTTTGGTCCAATTTAGGTCATTTGACCATTCCCACTTTAATTATGATTATCATGGGCACATTGCCATGACCTTTAATTTAGGAGTACAAGATTAGTTATTTTCTTAAAACCAACTTCACATGCATGACCTATACATGACACCCTACACCCATGACCTTCGTGTCATACTCGGACATGCCATCTTGTGCTTCATCATTATCACACGACTTTTCTGACACAAGGACCCATCTTGATTTACCCCACGGAGTCGCTTTTATTTCCGACTCGAATTGGGGACACATTTATGACCCAAACCTGTCGACCCAAATTTAGGATATAACCCATTTTAAGCCTACTACCCATATTTTACTTGTTGACCTTGTGTTGCTGCTAGGTAGAAGCTTCGACCTTGATTGTTGGGGGTTTAACCTAAAAGGAGTACGACCACTAATAATTTCGAGGACAAAATTCTTCTAAGGAGGGTAGACTTGTAACACCCACTTTTCTAAAATTAAGGTAATTTTGAACCTTTGTAAAAGTTTATTATTTAATAATAGAATTTATAATTTATGGAGATTTTTAATTTATTTAATACTATTTATAATTGGTGAATTATAATTTTGATGTGTTAGCTAGTGAACCCTACAACTGTTGAGCCTAGAGACTAACCATGACCATGGAGACCTAACCATGTGATTGTAATGACTAATTACAACTTTTTAGGCTAAGTGTATTTTGGTCATTTTGTAACTTTTGAATTATTTAGGATTTTGATTAATTGGTAAATTTTAGATTATTTTAATATATTTAAATTGATGTATTGTAATTTTGCTCATTTATTATATTTTAATATTTTGGGAATTTTATATTTTAATATTGATTTTACAGGATTTGTTTAGTCGAGTTAGAGTTTCGTTTCGTTCCGACTTGTGTTGGTGACCGGGTAGCTTAGACTCTAGACGGAACCCCAAGATTAGTTCATCATGGCCCAAAATCCTACTAATTAAGTTAGTAATTTTAAACTATTCCCACTTGTTTGATTGGTTAAGTTAGAGGCTGAAATTTAACCCTTTTGATCCCAAACTTGAAGCTAACTTAAAATTAACCAAAATAACTAGTTGAGGACTTATTGGGCTTTCCCCAAGGCCCAAATAGGGTTTAATGGCAGCCACTATAGGTTGGTTAGCCTTCCTTCCTTTCATTTTATTCTATCTTGCCTCTTTTCCTTCACAAAGTGTTCTTTCCCAAACTAGAGAGCTTTCCTCATTGGTTTGATCTCCAAATCTCTTCATTCCTCCACCAAAACTTCCATCCAACCTTCTCTTACTAACAAAGGAGGGTGTTAGCAATGATTTGGAGCAAAGTGCAAGGAGGAGTGTCCATTTTGGAAGGATCTTCGTATCGGAGCCATGTCCTTGAGAGTATCATTAGGATCCCTCTCTGAATAGGTAAAACCAACCCTCTAACTTGATTTTCTATACATATTAGTTAGTTTTAAATTCATAGGATCCACCCCCATGCATACCCCCTTTAGATTCAAGTTTGAGGCCATTTGGAACTCTCTAGAGCAAGTTAGAATTGTGTCTTGTGTCCTACTAATTAGATCACAAATTAGGACACCTCATGTGTTTGGTTTAATATCTAATAGGTTTAATTGTGTTTTAATTTCAGTTTTAGACATGTTAGAGGATGGATTGAAGTTAGTTAGGATGGTTAGAATGAGTTTCATTTGGATACCCACAGTTAGATCTAAGTGGTTTAGTCTACATGTCATATTTTTAGACTCAACTCGTCATTTTAGGGTCTCTTTATATAATTGACTGTTTTGTATATATATAATATGTATGGTAGATATATTGCATATATTTAGATGTGTGTGGATATGTTGTTAGTGGTGTTCTCGTGTTAGAGGAGAGGGGAGTGTATTTGATGTGTGTCTTGAGTGGTGTGGAGAGTGAGATGTGTTTCTTTTGTCCAAACAACCCAAATTCATCATAATATTCATCCACTTTTTTATTAGCCATAGCAACTTAGAAATGTCATAACTTTTAGCTTAGAACTCCGATTAATCTTTCATTTTTTAAAAGAACCGTAGCGAAGTTAGATTTCCAAATATATATATATATATATATATATATATATATATATATATATATATATATATTAATATGTAAAATATATTCTATAACTTTCTATAAAACTGTTTGAGCGTCAGATGTCGAAAGACGAATGTGTTTCAGTGTTTTCGCAATTTCGGGAGCTTCCTGACACAATAATGTGATCCGTTTGAAGTTTCGAAAGCTAACACAAAGGGCTACAATATACTTTAATTGTAAAATTTAGTGAAGGCACAAGTGGTACATTATTGATTTTAAGTAGAAAAGTGACCATACGATATAGGCATTTTGTGTAACCTATTAGCCTATAAAGTATAGATGTTAAATGAATGTAGGTATCATAGGTTCTCGAGTATGTATGATATAGTACACACACACACACACACACACACATGTAGATATAGTTGACCAAGAGTTGACTTTGACGTAGATTGACTTAGACTCATGTAGATTGTATTATAATTTCAATTACCATATAAATTGAACTCTTTATAACATGTGTTGCTCTATCTAGGACTCTGTGACTCCAGTTGGCCATCTTTTTATATCAGCTATTCATGGTATCAGGCGAGTACATTCTCTGACCGTTTCATACTTGCTAGAACTTATATTCTGTTCTAAATTACATTACTTGATGTTGTCACGTTGGTAACACGGATTGGTACTATGTGGATCTTTTCATGAGATGTTATCCTCCTCGGGAGCATCGGATACTTCATGTCATGTGTGTTTCACTTACATCATATATCTCTATGCTTTCACTATTCATGTATACTCTTGTGATTCATGTATTCTCATGTTCACAGAGCCCTCATGAATCAATTTCACATGCTCTCATTTATGAGGCAGTGAAATCATGAATCTTACATAACTTATCTCGATCCTTGTGTATTGATTGGGGATGGAGGAGTAAAAATAGTCATGTGAATAATTCCAAAGTAGTATAGTCATGAATCAACTATGTAGTATAACCATGAATCATTTCCAGCTGTTTACATGTCTAACTTGTACTCTAAATCACTAATCCTTGATAGTTCTTTACTTATAGTGGATATTTCCATTACAGTTATCTCTTTTACTTCATGTACATTCTTCCAATTATTTATGTATCTTACTCTATTGTATGCTTTATATTTTTTACATGATATGAACTGTGTGAGATGTATTGTGCTCATTCCTATCCTGACTGGACTGTTGAAAATAATACAGATAAGACCGAGGGTTTTGTACCACCTGCTATGGAGCACACACCTAGATGATATATGTGGGTTGGACCTTCAGAAGGAACCAATTATAGCTGTGGACACCATCCTTTCATACTAGTCTAATTAGCTAGTCAGTTATCTTATTTTTGTATCGTCTTATTTTATTTGGACTTTGAGATGTTTAAACCTGGTTATTGTTGTTGTGTCATTTAGACACTTAGACTTATTCTCTTATGTCTGTACTTTACTTGGTTTTATATATCTATCTTATCGTGCTGTTATCCATCTTTAGATTGGTGATTGAGTTGTATCTTCTTTGATTGGCCTCCGTTTGGAGAGTATATCATATTAACTTAGTTGTGATGATAACCTAGAACAGCGTTCTACGACCGACACTGTGGCGTAGGCTGGACTTACCCACTTCTCGTACCCCTACACAGGGTGCGGGTTGTGACACTGGTCTTTCCCCCGCTAGTATCGCTCGTCGAAACTTAACAATCAATCATAGTAATCGGTCAAGAGCTGGTATGGCCTAAGAATAACTTATGTATACAAGCCACCCATTCTACGGATATAAATTAGGATGTTCGAGACTAGTGATCCCCCATTGTAGAATTTGCGGTCTATGAAATTCTATCGGACAACGCTATAGAAGCAGCCTCCGTCAGAAGATGCGCTCTTTAATTATACTAAAATGTTCAAACTAAAACGTTATCATCGTTCCTTCGATGTACTCTTGCTCCAGTATTTATTGGGTACAGAAGCCAAGGTAGCACTTCATGATGCTCATGATGGCATTTGCGGGGCCCACCAACCAGGTCCTAAACTTCAAGACCAACTCAGATACATGTGCTATTATTGGCTCACGATGATAGCGTATTGTTGGCATACGCTAAAAAGTGTCGAATATGCCAAATCTATGCATACTTCATTCTCCACCCGTCGAAATTCTTACACCGACAGTTGCGTCTTGTCTTTTGAAGATGGGAATGGATATCACCAGCACAATCTCCTCGCCCAATTAAAAGGTCATCGTTTCTTTTTGGCCATAACTAACTATTTTTTCAAGTGCACAGAAGCAGTACCGTTTGTCGATGTAAAAACCTTGGACGTGATTAAGTTTTTATACATCACGTCATCTACCGATTCGGGTTGCCGTAAAGGATCATCCACGACATTAGCCCACAATTCGTCAGTAGAGAATTTTGTCATTTCTGTGACCAAAATCAGATCTGAAGTATAGCCATAACTGTATAACCCAGCAGCGAACGGGTTGGCCGAGGCTTTCAACAAAATGATTATCAAAACTCCTCAAGAAAGTCGTGTCTTCTAACAAGCACGATTGTCATGATTATGACCCATAAAATGGTCGGAAAGTTTCAACCTAAATGGGAGGGGAGTTTGTCCTAGAAACGGTTATTTTAACAGTGTATACCAGCTAGCTAAACCCAACGGGAGTTTGCTTATGATGCCTATCAATGGTAAGTTTCTTAAAATACTATGTCTAAACAAAGGTTGGAGGTAATGTCAACAAAATGTAACATTCATTCCTGCATCTCTATTATATTTTGAATGTCTCCCATGTTTATACTACCTCTGAGTATGCATTCTTGCTCTTGACCTTTTTCCAACAAGTCCATATTACCTCTATTGATAAAGTCATCCCCTAAATTTATCGTTTTGCGTTAAACAAACATGTCCACATTACCTCTGAGTTGTTCTTCCGTTCCTTACCACATTCTTTATAAACCTCTGAGTAAGCCACCTATCTAGAATCCTATGTTTGTCATGTCCAAATTACCTCTAACAAGCATCTTTTTATCCTTCAAGAAGTCGCTCCATGGTGTCTATTTTTACCTGACTTCTGCAGTTCAAATGCATCAAAGAACACGAATCCACAAAGTCCACAACCACAAGAAATTCACATAAAGCCAACAAAAGAAGATTAGATTTTTATGATATTCATGTTACATATGATGGAAATCTATTACATGGAGGATCTCTATGGAAGACTCTAGCCCACTCCTCTCTTATTATAGAGCAGTGATGTGACAAATGCCCTCATTGTAGAGGGCAGTGATGTGACTGTTTGTCATTAAAAAAGTATAGAAGAAAACAGTTATATAATAACAAACGAACATAGTACAACGTAGGATCTGATGGAATCCTTCTAGTAATTTTTTGTTTTTATTAGGAACCGTGGCGATGGAGAGGTGATTCTTTACTTCGTTAACATCTGATGACGATCTCGAGCTCTCTTAATGTCTGAGTTGCTCTGGGAAATATGAGTCGAAGCAGCTTCAAGTTGAAGATTGCAGGATTCAAAAAAGATTGAATAAAGGAAAGAACTGACCGTTTATGCACGCATATGTGATAGATACATGGAGATTTTGCAAGTAGGGATGCCACAGGTTTGACTTTGTTGGGCGCATGGATGTTGTACTAGGAAGCTTGAACTGAATCTGTTTGAAACTGCGTTATTGGGCTGCAGATGAGCAGATGTCACGACCCTCACCAGCTTTTCGGGATGCGAGAGCGTGAGCAAGCCAGCTACGCATCAAGCGGACTCCAGCAAGACTCAATAAGTAAACGCTATCAAGAGCATGTACACTGCCAAATATGGCAATGTAATCTATATATCAAATCTACAATAATGAGCAAACATGAATAAACACTATGGGTCGTGGTCCACAGCCCACTAATATATATGTCCGATGGGACTCCAAAGAATATAACAAGAGTCTCTAAAGTAAATCAATAAGCAGATATCACATGATAATAAAAAGAAGGCACGAGATGGATAATAAACATGGTGTCAATATTTGAACCCCGCAAGCAATATTGTAATCATCTGAAACCCACAAGCGTCATGATCCTCCGCCATCCATAAATGCTAACTAACTCCACACAATGACTAACCTGAAGAGATCATCAGGTCCTTAGGGGACATAGCAAGATACATAAAAATATGCCTATCTAGCAGTTTAATCATACATGATAATATAAAGGATATAAGCAAGAAATGAGACATACACATGGCAATAGACTATGACCAAAACTGTTAACCAGTGACTATCGACAAGTGGCTACTGACATGTGACTATGAAATGGAATACAAGAATAACTATACGTAACTGAACTGCTGGATGAACAAGTGAACACGAGATCAATGGAAATACCAAACCCTCGCCTCGAGTGGACTCGCAGGTTTGAACTAATCACTAACCCTCATCCGAGTGTGGACTCTCTGGTTAGTTCACGGTAAGGCACCCTCGTCCCGAGTGTGGACCCTCTGGTGCAAGTACACGGCAAGGCACCCTCGTCCCGAGTGTGGACTCTCTGGTGCAAGTACAACATCCTCGTCATGTGGACTCACGAATATAAACAGATCAAGACAAACACCCTCGTCCTGAGTGTGGACTCTCTGGTGCAACTGATCAACCCTTGTCCCGAGTGTGGACTCTCTGGTTGAGGAAAAATGATACAGGGAAATAGTAGTTCAACTACACGTACTCGTTCTAAGACACAACTCAGTCTGGGTACAGGTGAGACAAGGTATAACTCGTCAAGACATGGATAAAGACAACTCTAGCATGAACTATAAAGTGAACAAGTCCAGTATAACTACACTATCAAGTCAAGCAAGACCTAAACTGGTGAACACGGTATATAGAAACTAGATAAATCAAGTCAACTAGAAAGCTAATGAATCATATAAAATCTATAACAAATAGAGTATTTTGATAATATGATAACAACATAAAACTATAAACATAAAATTAAACTGTAGAGGAAGGCAAGGTATCTTGCCTGGTGGTTGCACGTAGATCCACAAAATGTCATCAACTGATAAGCCGTAAAATCCAATCATTTCAACTGTCCCCGAAAGCTAAAACAGACATTGCCAACATTCTTCGAATAGTCAAATTAGCTAGGATTGCCTGTCCTTAAGTCTAATTCTGGACACAGGAGCAAAATGGTAATTTTGGGCCAAAATGGTGTCCGTCGTTGGACCCGCTTTGCACCAAAATCATGCCTGAGTCAATGGTCTCTAAAGTTGTCAAACTACATGTCTACGAGTTCATTTTGATGATATGAACCCAACCGTATGTTCAAAGTTAGATTCCGGCAGACCGTACACAAATCGCTCATTAACTATCTCAGAATCAGACCAAACTTGGCATACAGGACCAGAAAAATGGTACGGTCCTGTTGGTTCAAGTTTTATCTCGACCTGTCAAACGTGCACAAAGTAATTAAAAAATTTACAAATAGAATTTCTGTTTTAGAATAGAAATGTAATTATACATTTTGAAGGGTCTAATGAGTAAATTACCTATATTAAAATGTTTGCACAGGATGAAAGAGGACTCTTCTCTAATCTGCAATTAGTTACTCTACTTAAATAATAGTATATTGATTGTACTATATAACTAATCAACTATGTTCTTAGATAAATATTGTGTAAGCCTGTAATTTATCAATTTATGGAATATAATGTCTAAAGTCAAATATGGGGGCGTATGTGTAAGTATCTATTCTAATACTACATGATGCTGTGGAAACTGATGCCATCATGATACCTTAGAAATAGAAATAAAGAATCTGGTCTTTTCTTAAATGAAATATTAATTAGTTGAGATTAATAGGAAGATGGGGGGTTAGATGCAGATAGAGAACATTGGAAGGGTGTAAATACAAAATACCACTTCAATAAAGTTGTACTGGAAGAGGAAGAATTTCTTCTCTCCTTATAAAGTACTGCACTATAATTTCTCTCTCTATAGATTTATAAATTAACTATTCTAATGGTTCACTATTAAAATAATATGAA
This sequence comes from Iris pallida, assembly GCA_029216955.1. Taxonomy (NCBI): domain Eukaryota; kingdom Viridiplantae; phylum Streptophyta; class Magnoliopsida; order Asparagales; family Iridaceae; genus Iris; species Iris pallida. The sequence goes on along the minus strand of JANAVB010032219.1, from coordinate 4,460,314 downwards.
AAGGAGGGTGGTTTATAGAAATTACCTATACTTTAGTATCAAAAGCCAAACTTCTTCTTTGCATAACCATTATTTGCTGCTTCCTCCTATTCTTCCTCACATGGCACTCCTCTTCCTCGTGTGTACGTGGAGGTCCCGACAGTTGGACAGCGGCTAGGAGGCTCACGCGACCACGGGAAGGGTGGCATCGAGCTTGGCAGGAAGAAGGCCAAGGGTTCGACATGCTGCTGTCCACTTGAGGGTGGTCGGGAAGGTGGCTGTAGCCTAGAGGTCGCCAGCAGGAGGTACGACTAGGGCGGTGCTCTACGACACGAGGGCAGAACGTACGACGAAAGTGGTTTACGATTGTGTGGAGGCTATGCGGATTGGCGGTGGCAGCAATGCATGGCCGAGAAATAGCATCTCCGGCGCGACGACCTCGGCTTCTTCTGTCGGTTTCAACCAGCGATCGCGCGTACAAAAAACACGAGTCGAACGTGGACTCGCAGAGGAGGAAGTAGCCCATCCACTCGGAGATAATGACGTCGACCTTCTCTGACAGGTCAACGTCCTCGATGGAAGCCTCGAGTACCTCGGCACGTCCGCGACGCCGTTGGCCTCGATGAGGCATCGGGCATGGTCGGCCATCTTTGTGGCCTCAACTATGTAGACCTTCCTGGCGCCAGCCTACACGCTCCAGTTGGCTAGTATCCACTCCCTGTGCCGACGTCCAACACAGGCGTAGGGCAGAAGTAGTTGGCGAAGTCGACGCCTTTGTCGACTCTTCTTCCGTCGTTCGCTGCTACTTTCGCTGATGATGAGGAGTAGAGATGATATATATAGGTAAGTATTAGGTTTCCTTTTTCTTTGTTCCTTCTGTCGATGTATATATATATATATATACATATACAATCGAGTTGGGCTTGGGATGTTGGGTCTGGTATTAGAGTCTCCTTCTATTCTTTTGCAATACAGGGGCTTGCTATGGTTGGGTGTGGGAAAAGGCCGTGGGGTTTAGCTAGGCCGGCTTTGCTTCACTTGGTTTTTCTTTATTTATCAAACTCTGAATATGTAATTGAACATATTATTTAGGTATTTCTACATACACTAACATGCCAAATTAAATATGTAGTCTGACAATCCATTATACCAATAAATATACATATAAGGAAATTGATTATCCTGTTTCTAAAAATGAAATATCAATTTAATAACATCATATTATATTCTATATATGTATATGTGTATATGTACATAAATTTCTTTGTTCACTAAATACCTATTTAGACAACCAAAATTAATACATGCAAAATATATCTACAGGGACATCCTTGGACATATAACGTGCCCACATAGGTTTAGGATCGGTTCGGGTCCAATCCGGGCTAGTTCGGTCCAACCAAGTTTCCTTTAAGTCAGATATTATTAATATAAATAATTAACTGTTTATGGAGGTCATGTCACAATTTGGCCTGATTTTTAGTTAGAACACACTTATGGCTTGGCATTCCCCTACAATGGCTAAATGCTAGTCAAAGCACGCTACTGTACTATCCGTGCCATGATTCCTAGTTGTCTTGTGCTTCAAAACTCAACCATAGCTAAAATTATCTACCGTAATAATTAATTAAATAAATATTTATAAAATACCAAAAATCTCCATTTAAATCAAATAATAAAAAATTTTAAAAAAATTTCGGGAAGAGAAGTTACAAATCTACCCACCTTAAAAATAATTTCGTTCTCGAAATTCTAATTCATAATTATTCCTTAAAAATCAAAGTCTACTATTACCTTAATCTCCTCAAATTTAATTTCTCAAACTTATTTTATAACCTTCTTTAGTCATT
>JANAVB010032219.1:4416237-4458462 GCA_029216955.1 Iris pallida | reverse complement strand
TTTAACTCCGAATACTTGAGGACTTCTACCCACCTTTAGTCATACTACTCCTCAAAATACGGTCACTAAAATCTTATAATTTTCTAACTAGTTGCTAACAATCCTTCCAACAGATATCTAGGGCTTATGGCATCTATAATCCCTCATATCTATAAACAACCAAATATTCCATAGTCAAGCAATATTATACTCTAATTTAAGAATTTCTGATAGATTCTAGATAGCACGATCGTTCGTCACCCCTAAATAAAAAGGGACGAGAATCAATAGTACGAAAAGCAAGGAAGTACAATTGTAGCTTCCCTTCCCGAAAATTTTGAAATATTTTATTATTATCTATTTATTTTAATGGTGATTTTTAGACTTTATAAATAATTATTTAGTTAATTATTACGATGGATGATTTTAATTATGGTTAGAAATTGGAGTATAAGGCGACTAGGAATCATGGCACGGATAGTGCAGTGTCGTGCCTTGACTAGTGTATTAGCCATGCAAAGGAAGACCCAGCCATAAGTGTGTCCTAACTAGGAAAACCAGGCCAAGTTGCGATTTAACCCCCACCAATGAATTAATCATTTATTAATTAGATATATTGATTTTAGATGACCCAATTGTACCAACTTAGCCCGAACTGGGCCTGAACCGAATCCAAGCCTTTGTAGGTATGTAGCGAGACCAAAGACGACCATGTAGGTATATTTTATGTGTGTACAAATATTCCCTAAATTATTTTAGGTATTGATGTACATTTTTAACTATTTGATTATTCGTACAAAAATTGGTATTTTTATCATTAAATTTTGTTTTATAATATTTATACAATTTTCTAGACCACGATAAAGGTGAGTAGTATGGATTCACCAAACCACCATTTAATTATTTTATTATTTTATGGTGATTAAATAAATATATTTTATTGTTATTGAATCGATATTCTATTTTTAGAATTTGGATAAATAATTTTATATTATTATATTGACGGATTTTGGATAAATATATGTGTACACATTTATAATTCATTTTGACCATTATATATATATACTATTTTTATATATATACGTGCATATTATATTTAAGAATAGATATATACTTATATAAGATATATAAATGTGTGTATGTATATATAAATATATATTATATATGTGTGTATTTGTATGTATATATAAATATATTACATATGTGCGTATTTGTATATATATATATATATATATATATATATATATATATATATATATATATATATGTATGTATATATAGGTATGTATGTATACGTATATATGTATATATATTCTAAATTCTAGAATAATAAAAGAAATGGAATAAAAACCAATAAAGAGGAAATCCCATCCCAACTAACCCGGGCCAAGCCCAGCCCGGCCTGCCCACAAGTTCACCCACGGTCCAAGCACAGCAGGCCAACCTGCAAACCCTTTTTCCCCAAACCGAGCCCATAGCTGCAAACACCCCATGCAACCCGAGAGCAAAATTCTAGCACCCCCAAGTCGCGTTTATATAACAGAGAGGGAGAGAGTTCGAGCAAAAAACCCTAATGCAAACACCCACACCCGACCTTCAGGCGGTTGTGCGCAACCGTAGCGTCGCCCTGGACCAACGTGCGCGGCCGCGCGGTCCACGGGAGGCCCGCCAGGCACAAGAAACCGTCGTGCGCAAAACATAACATCGCAGCAGTGACAACCATCTGCGGGGCTGACTTTGCGGTGATATTCCGTCGCCCTCCTTCGACCATTTCGGGAACCGTTTCTTCCAATACGCTCACAACCTAACCCACTCTGATCTCTGTCAATTAGTTCAAATTGAAGTCGTCTATATTAGATGAGGAATCAAACCCAAGTTCAGTAAAAATCTGTCTCGAAACAGGACTAATAATAGTCTATTCATCCAAATTTGAAGGTCAATTTCGATCGATCTAGGGCCAGATTAGAAATTTTACATGAACACAGTTAGATACAACGTGTAGGGCTCCACGACTCAATTCGCAGAAGTCGATTTCATCGACTATGCGCCGAGAAATCGGATCCCGAACTTTGACAAAAACCTGTTTTAAAAACAATAAAATTCTTCGATACGACGTGCGTTCCGCCAATCCGGGCGATGTGGTCACGAACCAAAAGCATCATAGGTACGTATCGGCTTCGTGGATGTGTGGTCTTTGACAGAATTCAAATTGGTCGCGTGTGCACGACGAATTTGATGCGTATCCGTCAAAATTCACCGTATCGGCCTCTGTGCAATTTTTTTAATTACTTTGTGCATACTCGTCAGATCGAGATGAAACTTGCGCCAACAGGACCGTATCATTTTTCTGGTCCTGTTTGCCATGTTTGGTCCCATTCTGAGACAGTTGATTTGACCACCGTTTTACGGGTCCCACGGTCCGATTCAACGGGCAATTTTGTGCACGGCCTGCCAGAATCCAACTTTGGATATACGGTTGGGTTCGTATCAAAAAACCGGACCTATTGACATATAGTTTAATAATTTTAGAGACCATAGACTCTGGCACGCTTTTCGGTGCAAAGTGGGTCCAACGACGGACACCGTTTTGACCTAAAATTACCGTTTTGCCCCTGTGTCCAGAATTGGACTTAAGGACAGGTAATTCTAGCTAATTTGACTATTCTGAAAGTGTTTGTACCATTTATTTTAGCATCTGGAGACTTCTTCACGTGTTGACTGATTGTGGCTCATTGTGTGATATAGTATTATTGGTTTCACCAGGTATGGATCTCATGCAAGTACACTTTCTGATTGCTTTTGATTCATAGTAGTCTTTCCATTTCATGCTTATACATATATCTTACTGCTTGTTGACACGCTCGTCACACGGAGTAGCCGGGAGAGGAAATATCTTAGTAGACATATGGACTACCTAAAAATATCCCCAAAATGTCTATTCTTGCCTGATAGCAGCTGCACACGACACGTGCAGGATACCGGATTTACCCCCTAGCCGTTCACATGTCGAAACGGATATTTTACATCACATAGGTAGTTGTATTTTATTTGTTTTCCTTATCTTCTTCCCCACCTGTCATGTCATCAGTTACTTTCTAGTTTTCATATCTCATATGTTACTTTCATGTGTTTTTGTATTGCAGTCAGTTTGTGTGCTTGTTCCATTCATGACAGGAAACCAACATTTTTTAGGTTTAGCCGCGATCACTCTTAGTACTGGAAAGGCATGGGTATGTTGAGGTCGACCTAGATAGTGGAACTAGCCGTCTTTTCTATATTGTGAGAACTTTGTATTTTCTTTAATTTTAAATAATATAAATATTGTAATAAATTTAGAAATACGAATGAGCAATAAAGTTTATTTTGAGAAATTATTTCATGCGGGCTTGACACGTTCTACCGCCGACTCTACGGCGTAGGCTGGCTTAGACACGTCTCGTATCCAAAAAAGCAGGTGCGGGTCGTGACAACAATCGAGAGCAAATATGGAGTTTTCAAGGACGTAGAGAATTTCTAGGAGAATTTTCAAGGCAGTGTGGATTGAGATTTCTAAGGTTTAGTCATAGTCGCAGGCTCGTATCAGTACAGTTACGTAACCGATACGATATGCTCTGACCTGTATGGGCCACCAAAAAAACTTGTCACGACCTGTACCCGCTTTTTGGGACGCGAGAGCATGAGCAAGCCAGCTATGCATCAAGTGCACTCCAGTAAGACTCGAATACATAAATGCTGTCAAGAGCATGATATGCTGCCAAATTATGGCAATATAATCTATATCTAAAATCTACATTAATGTGTAAAATATGAATAAACACTATGGGTCATGGTCTACAACCCATTAGCATATATGTCCGATGAGACTCCAAAGAATATAATAAGAGTCTCTAAAGTAAATTAATAAGCAGGATATCTCATGATAATAAAAGGAAGGCACGAGCTGGATAATAAACGTGGTATCAATACCTGAATCCCGCAAGCAATATCGTAATCATCTGAAACCCACAAGCGTCATGATCCTCCGCCATCCAGAACTGCTAACTAACTCCATGCAATAACTAACCTGAAGAGATCACCAGGTCCTCAGAGGATATAGCAAGATACATAAAACATGTCTATCTAGTAGTTTAATCATGCATGATAATATAAATAGGATATAAGCAAGAAATGAGACATACACATGGCAATAGACTACGACCAAAACTGTTAACTAGTGACTATCGACAAGTGGCTACTGACAGGTGACTATGAGCTGGAATACAAGAATAACTACACGTAACTGAACTGCTGGATGAACAAGTGAACACGAGATCAATGGAAATACCTAACCCTCGCCCCGAGTGGACTCGCAGGTTTGATCTAATCACTAACCCTTGTCCCGAGTGTGGACTCTCTGGTTAGTTCACGGCAAGGCACCCTCCTTCCGAGTGTGGACTCTTTGGTACAAGTACATGGCAAGGCAACCTCGTCCCGAGTGTGGACTCTCTAGTGCAAGTACAGCATCCTCGTCCCGAGTGTGGACTCACGGATGTAAATAGATCAAAATAAACACCCTCGTCCCAAGTAAGACAAACACCCTCGTCCTGAGTGTGGACTCTCTGGTGCAACTGATCAACCCTTGTCCCGAGTGTGGACTCTCTGGTTGAGGAAAAATGATACAGGGAAATAGCAGTTCAACTACACGTACTCGTTCTAAGACACAACTCAGTCTGGGTACAGGTGAGACAAGGTATAACTCGGTCAAGACATGGATAAAGACAACTCTAGCATGAACTATAAAGTGAACAAGTCCAGTATAACTACACTATCAAGTCAAGCAAGACCATAAACTGGTGAACACGGTATATAGAAACTAGATAAATCAAGTCAACTAGAAAGCTAATGAATCATATAAAATCTATAACAAATAGAGTATTTATGATAATATGATAACAACATAAAAACTATAAACATAAAATTAAACTGTAGAGGAAGGCAAGGTATCTTGCCTGGTGGTTGCACGTAGATCCACAAAATGTCATCAACTGATAAGCCGTAAAATCCAATCATTATAACTGTCCCCGAAAGCTGAAATTGACATTACCAATATTCTCAGAATAGTCAAATTAGCTAGGATTGTCTGTCCTTAAGTCCAATTCTTGACACAGGAGAAAAACGGTAACTTCGGGCCAAAATGGTGTCCGTCGTTGGACCCGCTTTGCACCAAAAAGCGTGGCAGAGTCAATGGTCTCTAAAGTCGTCAAACTAGATATCTATAGACTCGTTTTGATGATATGAACCCAACCGTATGTCCAAATTTAGATTTCGGCAGACCGTGCACAAATCGTTCGTTGAATCGGATCGTGGGCCCGCAAAACGATAATCCGATCAACTATCTCAGAATCAGACCAAACTTGGCATATATGACCAAAAAATGGTACGGTCCTATTGGTGCAAGTTTTATCTCGATCTGTCAATAGTGCACAAAGTAATTGAGAAACTTTACCAATAGAATTTCTATTTTAGAATAGAATTGTAATTATACACTTTGAAGGGTCTAACGAGTAAATTACCTATATTAAAACGTTTGCATAGGATGAAAGAGGACTCTTCTATAATCTGCAATTAGTTACTCTACTTATATTATAGTATATTGATTGTACTATATAACTAATCAACTTGGTTCCTAGTTAAATATTGGGTAAGCCTGTAATTTATAAATTTATAGAATATAATGTCTAAAGTCAAATATGGGGCATATATGTAAGTATCTATTATAATGCTACATGATGTTGTGGAAACTGATGCCATCATGATACCTTGGAAATAGAAATAAAGAATCTGGTCTTTTCGTAAATAAAATATTAATTTGTTGAGATTAATAGGAAGATGGGGGGTTAGATGCAGATAGAGAACATTGGAAGGGTGTAAATACAAAATACCACTTCAATAAAGTTGTGCTGGAAGAGGGAGAATTTCTTCTCTACTTATGTAAAGTACTGCACTCTAATTCCTCTCTCTATAGATTTATAAATTAACCATTCTAATGGTTCACTATTAAAATAATATGAAAAGGAGGGTGGTTTATAGAAATTACCTATACTTTAGTATCAAAAGCCAAACTTCTTCTTTGCATAACCATTATCTGCAGCTTCCTCCTATTCTTTCTCGCGTGGCACTTCTTTTCCTCGCGTGGTGTACATGGAGGTCCCGGCAGTTGGACAGCGGCTGGGAGGCACACGCGGCCACGGGAAGGGTAGCATCGAGCTTGGCAGGAAGAAGGCCAAGGGTTCGACATGCTGTTGTCCACTTGAGGGTGGTCGGGAAGGTTGATGCGACCTAGGGGCCGCCGGCAGGAGGCACCACCAGGGCGGTGCGCTACGGCACGAGCACGGAATGTATGACGGAAGTGGTTTACCATTGTGGGAAGGCTGTACGGATTGGCGGTGGCAGCACTGCATGGCCGGAAAGGAGCGTCTCCGACGCGGCAACCTCGGCTTCTTTTGTCGATTTCTTCCAGCGATCGTGCGTGCAGAAAACCGAGTCGAACATGGACTCGCAGAGGAGGAAGTAGCCCATCCACTCGGAGATAATGACGTCGACCTTCTCTGACAGGTCAACGTCCTCGATGGAAGCCTCGAGTACCTCGGCACGTCCGCGACGCCGTTGGCCTCGATGAGGCATCGGGCATGGTCGGCCATCTTTGTGGCCTCAACTATGTAGACCTTCCTGGCGCCAGCCTACACGCTCCAGTTGGCTAGTATCCACTCCCTGTGCCGACGTCCAACACAGGCGTAGGGCAGAAGTAGTTGGCGAAGTCGACGCCTTTGTCGACTCTTCTTCCGTCGTTCGCTGCTACTTTCGCTGATGATGAGGAGTAGAGATGATATATATAGGTAAGTATTAGGTTTCCTTTTTCTTTGTTCCTTCTGTCGATGTATATATATATATATATATACATATACAATCGAGTTGGGCTTGGGATGTTGGGTCTGGTATTAGAGTCTCCTTCTATTCTTTTGCAATACAGGGGCTTGCTATGGTTGGGTGTGGGAAAAGGCCGTGGGGTTTAGCTAGGCCGGGCTTTGCTTCACTTGGTTTTTCTTTATTTATCAAATACTAAATATGTAATTAAACATATTATTTAGGTATTTCTACATACACTAACATGCCAAATGAAATATGTAGTCTAATAATCAATAATACCAATAAATATATATAAGGAAATTGATTATCCTGTTTCTAAAAATGAAACATCAATTTAATAACAATAATCATATTATATATATATATATATATATATATATATAAAATATATATATATATATAAAATATATATATATATATATGTATATGTACATAAATTCCTTTGTTCACAAAATACCTATTTGGAGAACCAAAATTAATACATGCAAAATATATGATCTACATGGACGTCTTTGGACATATAACGTGCCCACATAGGTTTAGGATCGATTCGGGTCCAATCTGGGCTAGTTCGGTCCAACCAAGTTTCCTATAAGTCAAATATTATTAATAATAAATAATTAACTCTTTACGGAGGTCATGTCATAATTTGGCCTAGTTTTCCTAGTTAGAACACACTTATGGCTTGGCATTCCCCTAACATGGCTAAACGCTAGTTAAAGCACGCTAGTGCACTATCCGTGCCATGATTACTAGTTGTCTTGTACTTCAAAACTCAACTATGGCTAAAATCATCTACCGTAATAATTAATTAAATAAATATTTATAAAATTCTAAAAATCTACATTTAAATCAAATAAATAATAAAAATATTTTTAAAAATTTCCAGAAAGAGGAGTTACAGCTGACACTTGGCAGTTATTGAGATTAATTTTTACTAAGATCTTGGGTGGTTGGAACCCATTCGTGAGCAGAACTGGGTTAATGACATGTGGCACGTGCTCATTGCTAAAAAATCTTTGATTTATTGCAGGATGATTTGCTTGGATGCGCTTAGGATCTAGTGCATGAGTAGACTTTGGCATATGACTTTTTGGGGTAAGCATCAAGTCTGGGCGCATGGCCATAAAGGCGTATGCGAAGTTTGAGCGCATGGCCATAGAGACGTAAGCAAGTGTTTTGTCGACCATGTGGCAGAGCACAACTGTAACTGACAAAAGAGTAATGATTACGCCTCTTCGTTTTCTGAAAGGGTTGTCATCATTACTGTCTTCGAGTGGCGTGCTGGTGACTTTTGACATTCAGCATTAAGTACTCTAATGGGCATCGAGCTCATGTAGGCGCATCAATTTATAGGGCACGTGTACGTCTTTGCACATCCGTTGAAGAGTACATATATCTAGAGAGTGCATATGTCTAAGAGGCACACCAGTTGTTGGGCACATCTCTTTTGGTCAACGTTGTTAAGTATTTTGAGGCTCGAATCGATGACTTTTGACTTAGCTGATTTTGAGACGATAGATTCATCGCTATTAATGCTAGGTTCATCGCATTAATTTTGGAAAGATCATCCACTTGGCGCATGGGTTTTAGTTACTCTAGCCTATAAATTGTAGTGGTGCAGTAGAGTTCGTTCTCATTTCACGCAACTTCTCAGTGAAAATGAAATCGACCTATCCTTCCCCATGGCAAGACGTAGCACTGTGGGATATAAATCTCCTTATTTAATAAAGTTTTGATTTTGATGACGAACTCCTTGAGAGGACTAAGATGCATCGAGTTAGCCTTTGACTGCGCACCTTACTGTCAGCATTTTTCTACGAGATGACGTTGAGTGCCTATTGCATGCAAAGTTTAGGGTCATCGTGCCGCAACTTTCGTTATGTTGGAAGAGCCATCGGGTTTGGATTGATTGCCAACCTATGTTCTGCTCAATAACTGCTCCATTAGCTCATGCACTTATACGTTTGACGAGGAAGTGATTCGTTTGTTGACTAGAAAGTGATTTGCTCTAATGAGAAAGAGATGCACCTATGCTGAGATGTCAGAGTGATGCGCTTATGCTGAGATGTTCGAGTATGCGCCTAGCCATAGAGTTTTTAGACTAGGCTTCTTATAGCTGACTTGCAATAAAAAAGCCATATAATAGATTTTTATATAAAATAAAAATCTCTTCTTCATGCACTTTTTATTGTTGTCTTTGACTGATGCGCTGACATTTGTCCTATGTCTTCGACGTATAATGCTTGTGGCGCATAGAAACTTTGGCCCTTTAATGCGCTTGAAATTCCATGCTACAAGATCCCCTTCAATGTTTTCAAACATTTGACAAGTTTTAGAATACTTTGAACAAGAAATATGGGTAGTGGAGATTTTGGGTACATAGCCATTTTTGCACATGGATGTGTTGGCATAAGCTATTTGTTTGGCTGAATAGATAACGCTTTGGTTTTTGAATCGACCAAATAATAAGTCTTGTTGAAGATTTAAAGCCGTCTCTTTTACTAAACATGAAGCGTTACTGACATCATGCCTAATCTGGTTATGCACACTGCCCAAGCCTATAAATAGGCGCTTTGGGGAAAAAATAGAGACTTTTTTGCTCTTTTTCTTTCTTCGTCTACTCAATACATGTAGATATATATTTCCTTCTACTATTCCTCATGTTCCTTGTTGCCTTTTCTGGATATTCTCATCATGTAATTTATAGCTAACCATTATCTTATAATCGTTAACATATACTTGGAACTGCACTCAATGAATTGTAATCGTTCCATTACTGAAAGGAAACCTATTTTTCAGATAGTCGCCTGCTACGCTATGCTTTGGGATCCTTGGGGGAGATACGACTGTATTGAAGGCCAAACCTAGAGACTAGTTAGTTGAGTATTCTTTTAGTTGTCTTTCCTATAATTTGTGAGACATTATATTTGTATTCAAATGTAAAGTTGGAATAATGTAAATTGATTTTAGTTTTTTGAATAGGCAATAAAAAAATTATGTTATGAGCATTATTGTGAGATTTGAGCATTTATGGCCTAGACAGCTTACTGTGTCGATTCTGCGATGTAGGCTGGCTTGCGCACGCACTCGCATACTGAAAAGCGGGTGCGATGTAGGCTGGCTTGCGCACGCACTCGCATACTATTATCGTATATAAATAAAGCTCGTAGTCTTCCCTTCCTACCATTCTTTATTATCTTCAATTTGTTGATTCATTATTTGGTTCCTCCACATTTAAAACCTAGCACTAGATTTTAATTCCATATTTCACTAGATTCATAATCGCATCTAGATAATGATTCTATGATCATGCCAACATAATTGATCGTGCTAAAACAATTTTGATTTGGATCATCCTTACGACTTTTGATCGCAACTAGACTAATTTGATTATATTTAGATCAAGACAATTTGTATATTTTTTATGATTTTGACTCTGTTAATGTGTCTAAATAATTTTGCCTAAATAGTTAATCGAGTTAATCGTGTCAAACAAAATTTAAATTTTGATCGTTCCTAAACGACTTTGAACGTGAATAAACTATTTGACTATAATCATAATCGTGCCTATACTTCAACTTAATTATTGCTAATGTTTATATTTCGATGATCATGACTATTTTGATCATGTTAATGCCAACTTTTTAATTTTGACCATGCTTGGATGACTTGCATGATTAACCTTGATCGTGATTGCATCTTAGTTGTATATAAGTGATTTAATCACGTTTGGACTTTTGTCTAAATTTTGATCATTCACCATGCCTATAATTTCAACAATAATTAATCGTGCCAAGTGACCTTTTTCTTCTTTAGCTAATCATATTTCGATTATATCCATAACCATTATGACTAGACCCTCTTTATCGTGTCACCATGGGTCATTTCTTAATGTTCGATCCTATTCACGGTCTAACAAATTTTGATCACTAATCATACCATTTCTTGATTAAATTAATAGTTGTACCTAATAGTGCCCATTGATATTTCGAGGAAGAATTTTTCTACGATGGTAGAATTGTATGCCCACTTCCAGGATTTTAAAATTTTATTTATTTTATTATTGTTTTCTAGTTAGAAATATATATTTTATATTTCAATTCTAGAATATATATTTTTAAAGGAAAGAATTTTACCAAAGTTATTTTCTTTTAAAAGACATTTTTTTTTCAAAATAGACTTCTAGAAGTATTTGATTATTTATTATTATGATTTAAACTTGCATAATATATTTCAAATATTATTTGATACTGTTGAGTACTATTTAAAAAGAAAAAAACGAAAAAAAGGTATTATTGTAAAGTGTTATTGTTACGAAATAGTAAGTTTCGTTTTTGCTAAATGTGTTTAATATGTAGGGTTATTTTTAAAATAATTATAAATTATTATAAATTATTTCTACTATTTTTAATTTATAAATATATTTCAATTGTATCAAGTATTACTTATGGTGACAAATTATTAGATAAACGTTTACTAAATTAGTTTTCACCTATACAAATATATTTATTTGATAATACTTGCTATCTTTTAATTTATTACTGCTATCAAGTGTTATATTTTTATTTGGTTAAATGTATTTAAAATACTATTAGTAAAATCTAGAATTATTTTAAAATAATTTTGGATCGATTTTGATTATTGGATTCAATATATATTTAAATCTTAGAAAGACTTTATCATCCTAGTCCTTCTCTATTTGGGATTCCCCAACTCCTATATATAGAGAAGCATTCCTCTAATTTTTTTCCAAAATTCTGGTAGCTCCCCTTCCCGGAAATTTTTGAAATATTTTTATTATTTATTTGATTTAAATGGTAATTTTTAGATTTTTATAAATAATTATTTAGTTAATTATTACGGTAGATGACTTTAGACATAGTTGAGTTTTAAAGTACCAGACGACTAGGAATCATGGCACAGATAGTGCAGTGGCGTGCCTTGACTAGTGTATTAGCCAGGCCAAGGAAGACCCAGCCATAAGTGTGTTCTAACTAGGAAAACCAGGCCAAGTTGCGACTTAACCTCTAAAGACATTTTAATTATTTATTAATTATATTATTGACTTGTAGGAGATCCGGTTGTGTCGATTTAGCTCGGACTAGACATGAACCGAAATCGAGCCCATGTAATCTTGTAGTGAGACCAAAGACATCCATGTAGACGTACATATTGCATTTATTAATTTTGATTGTCCAAATAGGCTTTTCATATATAAAGCATTTATATACATATATATAATATATATTTTATTGTTACTGAAACGATATTCTATTTTTAGAAATAGAATAAACATCATACTTAGCTACCCTTGTGCATTTGGTGATATTTAGGCTATACCTGCAATTTCAAGTACATCTTGTATTGATTTACTGTATTTTGTTCTCCTATATTTTGTTATTATTATTGTTATGATATTTGATGTGTATATATAAGTATATAATTATTATTGATTATTTCCTATTTTTGAAAACAAATATATTTTATATCTGTGTATATATTGTTATAATAAGACCCTATACTAGGGATAGAGGATAGTAGGATTTATTTGAATTTATGGGTATTATATCATACAGGGGATATATGTGCATATAAATATATATACATGAGTTATATAAAATAAAAAGAAAACATAATAAGAAAAACAAAACAAAAAAACCTAATTAGAAATCCTAGCCCATCCCAGGCCGAGCCCGACCCCCCCGTACATCACAGCGGCCATTTGGTTGCACATATATATGCCGAGAGAGGAGAGAGAAGTAAAACAAAAATGCTAGCCACGCAACCACCCCTAGCACCTGGGCGACCCTCCCATGGCCTCCGTGCACCGGCACTAGCCGCCGCTAGCCGGCGATGGAAGCCCTCGTACGCGCACGGGCGCTACAACAGGGTGCGGAAACAACAGTAGCAGGCCTGGAAGCCCCACTTCCTTGTAAGTTTTCTCCCTCGGCACTTCATCATTTTCCAAACCAAAAATGTGCATTGGAAACACAACCTATAGGGCCTCGATCCCATTGGATAATTTTAACTCAAATCGAATCAGAATCGAGTTGAAACTCGACGCCATGATTGGCCAAAATCCTGTTCAAAATGGGACATTAAGTAGTCGATGTACCCCTATTTACGAATGAATCCTCGTCAAACCATTAACATTTTTAAAAATCTATTTAAACAAACATGTAGACAACCTATACGAGATCAAACTCCTTTTTGTAGAATTGTTTTTAAGGTATTATACTGGAAGTTATTCATGGATAAAAATTGAGAAAAAACCTGTTCTAAAAATCAGGAAAACCTTCGACATGACGTGCGTCCCGCCAATCCGGGCGACGTTATCACGAACTAAAAGCATCGAAAGGTACGTATCGGCTTCGTGGACGTGTAGGCTTTGACGGAATTGAAATTGGTTGCGTGTGTGCGATGAATTTGATGCGTATCCGTCAAAATTCACCGTATCGGCCCCTTTGTAAATTTCTCAATTACTTTGTGCATGTTCTTCAGATCGAGAGAAAACATGCGCCAACAGGACCATATCATTTTTTGGTTCTTTATGCCAAGTTTGGTCCGATTCTGAGACAGTTGATCGGATCGCCGTTTCGCGGGCCCCACGATCCGATTCAACGGACAATTTTGTGCACTGTCTGCCGGAATCCAACTTTGGATATATGGTTGGGTTCGTATCATCAAAACAAATCCGTAGACATGTAGTTTGATGACTTTAGAGACCATAGACTCTGGCATGCTTTTCGGTGCAAAGGTGGGTCCAACGGCGGACATCATTTTAATCCAAAATTACAGTTTTACCCCTGTATCCAGAATTGGACTTAAGGACCGACAATCCTAGCTAATTTGACTAATCTCCAAATGTTGCTAACATCTATTACAGCTTCTGGAGCCAGTTGTGAGACTTGGAATTTTTGACTTGTTGATTGACGATATATTGTTGGTTCTCCGTACAACCATCAGGCAAGTATACCTTGCCGAACATATACAGTATTTATATTATTTTTCTCTTTTTCGATTCTATTCTTTTTCATATTGTCACATGATTTCCATAATGTGATTGGTTTGTCCTTGATTGTTATACTTGTTCTAGATTACGTGCACGTATAAGATATTCGACATTGCTTGATTAATGGTCTTTTCGTGTTTTCTTGTCTCGTAATTGAGTTGTCAGTTTCTATATCTTTTTCTTGACTTGACCATTCTTTACTGGGAGTATCTTGCATTGTACTATAGTTGAGACATACTATAGATTCGGAGTATCTTGCATTGTACTACGACCTATAGCATATATTGATTGATTGATTGACTTGACTTGCGACACTATAAATTGGGAGTATCTTGCATTGTACTACAATTTATAGGAAGCTACTTGACCTTGTATCCTTTATGAGAGGAGATCGTTACTGGAATTGGCTAATCTCGACTTAGAGTATCCTGCATTGTACGTCAATTGAAACACTATAGATTGGGAGTATCTTGCATTGTACTACAATCTATAGGAGTTCTGATTGATAGTTAGCCAAGTTTAGTATTATAGTTCCACACAACTCATCGTTCTTAGATGTTCTTCTTGCAGTGTTCTTTTCCTCCATACATGTTATTTACTGTCATATTAGTAGGCATGTTTTATGTATCTTGCTAGTCCTCTGAGGACCTGATGATCTCTTCAGGTAGCTGATTGCACGGAGTTACTTAGCTGAGCATGTGGTAGATGACTTCAACTGCATGATTTAGGTATTATGTTAGTGTTATTGATTTACTATCTTTCTCGTGCTTTTATGATATATCCTACTTATCAGCTTAGCTTTATAGACTCATATTATTCTTGGAGTCTAATCGGACACTTATGCTAGTGGGCTATAGACCATGATCCATACTTGTTTATTCTTGTCTTATATATTCTTTTGGATTGAGGTACACTGTAGATTACCCTATTAGACATGAAACCATGCTCTTAACAGCTTATACGTATCCAAGTCGGGCTGGAGTCCGCTCGATACGTAGCTGGCTTGCTCACGAGCTCGCATTCAAAAAGTTGGTGCAGGTCGTAACAAATTTTTTTGGTAGCCCATGCAGGTCAGAATATATCGTATCGGTTACGTAACTGACTGATACGAGCCTGTGAATATGACTAAACCCTTAAATCTCGATCCACTCTGCCTTGAAAATTCTCCTAGAAATTTCTCTACGTCCTTAAAATTTCATATTTGTTCTAGATTATTCTTCCTTGCTTTCTGAACCATTGATTTTCGTCTCTTCCTATTTCGAGGTGACGAACGATCATGCTGTCAAGAATTTATCAGAAATTCTTATGTTACGGTATAATATTGCTTGATTATTGAATATTTGGTTGTTTATAGATATGAAGGATTATAGATGCCATATGCCCTAGATATCTGCTGGTAGGATTGTTAGAAACTAGTTAGAGGATTATAAGATTTTAGTTTTAAGGAGTAGTGTGACCAAAGGTGGGTAGAAGTCCTAGAGGTTATGAAGTTACAAAATTATTAGGAGGAGGATATAAACTACTTTGAGGAAATAAAATTTAAGGAGATTAAGGTAATAGTAGACTTCCTTTTGAATTTTAAGGAATAGTTATGAATTAGAATTTTGAGGACAAAATTATTTTTAAGGTGGGTAGATTTGTAGCTCCCCTTCCCGGAAATTTTTGAAATATTTTTATTATTTATTTGATTTAAATGGTTATTTTTAGATTTTTATAAATAATTATTTAGTTAATTATTATTGTAGATGACTTTAGCCATGGTTGAGTTTTAAAGTACCAGAAGACTAGAAATCATGGTACGGATAGTACAGTGGCGTGCCTTGACTAGTGTATTAGCCATGCCAAGGAAGACCCAGCCATAGGTGTGTCCTAACTAGGAAAATAAGGTCAAGTTGCGACTTAACCTCTAAAGACATTTTAATTATTTATTAATTATATTATTGACTTGTAGGAGACCCGGTTGTGTCGATTTAGCTCGGACTAGACCCAAACCGAAACCGAGCCCATGTAATCTTGGAGTGAGAACAAAGACATCCATGTAGACGTACATATTGCATTCATTAATTTTGATTGTCCAAATAGGCATTTCAAATATAAAGGATTTATATATATATAAAAAAAAATTATATATACATATATTTATATATATATATATATATATATATATATATATATATATATATATATATATATATATATATATATATATATATATATATTTATATATATATATATATAATATTTTTTTGTTACTGAATCGATATTCTATTTTTAGAAATATGATAAACATCATACTTAGCTGCCCTTGTGCATTTGGCGATATTTAGGCTATACCTGCAATTTCAAGTACATCTAGTATTGATTTACTGTATTTTGTTCTATATTTTGTTATTATTATTGTTATGATAATTGATGTGTATATGTACGTATATAATTATTATTGATTATTTCCTATTTTTGAAAATAAATATATTTTATATCTATGTACATATTGTTATAATAAGACTCTAAACTAGTGATAAAGGGTACTAGGATTTATTTGAATTTATGGGTATTATATCATATAGGGGATATATGTGCATATAAATATATATACATGAGTTATACATAATAAAAAGAAAACATAATAAGAAAAAAAACCAATTAGAAATCCCAGCCCATCTCAGGCCGAGCCCGACCCCCCCGTACGTCACAGCGGCCATTTGGTTGCACATATATATGTCGAGAGAGGAGAGAGGAGTAAAACAAAAATCCTAGCCGCGCCACCACCTCCTAGCACCTAGGCGACCCTCCCCTGGCCTCCGTGCGCCACCACGAGCCACCACTGGCCGGCGACGGAAGCCCTCGCGCCCGCACGGGCGCGACAGCAGGGTACGGAAGCAACAATAGCAGGCCTGGAAGCCCCACTTCATTGTAAGTTTTCTCCCTCGACTCTTCGTCATTTTCCAAACCAAAATGTGCGTTGGAAACACAACCTATAGGGCTTCGATCCCATTGGATAATGTTGACTCAAATCGAATCAGAATTGAGTTGAAACTCGATGCCAAGATTGGCCAAAATCCTGTTAAAAATAGGACATTAAGTAGTCGATGTACCCCTATTTATGAATTCAAACCATTAATATTTCTGAAAATCCATTTAAACAGACATGTCGACAACCTACACGAGATCGAACTCCTTTTTGTAGAATTATTTTTATGTATTATACTAGAAGTTATTCATGGATAAAAATTAAGAAAAATCTGTTCTAAAAATCATGAAAACCTTCGATACGACATGCATCCTGCCAATCCGAGCGACGTGGTCGCGAACTGAAAGCATTGAAAGGTGCGTATCGACTTCGTGGACGTGTGGGCTTTGACGGAATTCAAATTGGTTGCGTGTGCGCGATAAATTTGATGCATACCCATCAAAATTCACCGTATCGGCCCCTTTGTAAATTTCTTAATTACTTTGTGCACGTTCGTCTGTCGAGACGAAACTTGCACCAACAGAACCGTATCATTTTTCTGGTCCTGTATGCCAAGTTTGGTCCGATTCTGAGACAATTGATCGGATCGCCGTTTCGCGGATCCCATGATCCGATTCAACGGGCAATTTTGTGCACGGCCCGCTGAAATCCAACTTTGGACATACGGTTGTGTTCGTATCATCAAAACGAATCGGTAGACATGTAGTTTGATGACTTTAGAGACCATAGACTCTGGCATGCATTTCGGTGCAAAGCGGGTCCAACGGCGGACATCATTTTGACCCAAAATTACCGTCTTACCCCTGTGTCCAGAATTGGACTTAAGGACAGACAATCCAAGCTAATTTGAATAATCTGGAAAGGTTGGTAACATCTATTACAGCTTCTGTAGGCAGTTGTGAGACTTGGACTTTCTGACTTGTTGATTGGCGATATATTGTTGGTTCTCCGTGCAACCCCCAGGCAAGTATACCTTGCTGAACATATACAATATTTACATTATTTTTCCCTTTCTCTATTGTATTCCTTTTCATATTGCCACATGATTCCATACTTTGATTGGTCTATCCTTGATTGTTTTACTTGTTTTAGATTACGTGCACGTATAGGATATTCGACATTGCTTGGTTATTGGTCTTTTCGTGTTACCTTGTCTCGTGATTGAGTTGTCAGTTTCTATATCTTGTTCTTGACATGACCATTCTTGACTGGAAGTATCTTGCATTGTACTACAGTTGAGACATACTATAGATTGGGAGTATCTTGTATTGTACTATAATTTATAGGAGTCTACTTGACCTTGTATCCTTTAGGAGAGAAGATCGATACTAGAATTGGCTAATCTCGACTGAGAGTATCCTGCTTTGTACGTCAATTGAAACACTATAGATTGGGAGTATCTTGCATTGTACTACAAGCTATAAGAGTTCTGATTGATAGTTAGCCAAGTTTAGTATTACAGTTCCATACGACTTGTCGTCCTTAGATGTTCTTCTTGCAGTGTTCTTATCCTCCATACATGTTATTTACTGTCATATTAGACGTCATGTTTTATGTATCTTGCTAGTCCCCTGAGGACCTGATGATCTCTTCAGGTAGCTGATTGCCCGGAGTTAGTTAGCTGAGCATGTGGTAGTTGACTTCATCTGTATGATTCAGGTATTTTGTTAGTGTTATTGATTTACTATCTTTCTCGTGCTTTTATGATATATCCTGCTTATCAGCTTAGCCTTATAGACTCATATTATTCTTGGAGTCTAATCAGACATATATGCTAGTGTACTGCAGACCATGACCTATACTTGTTCATTCTTGTCTTATATATTCTTGTGGATTGAGATACACTGTAGATTACCCTATTAGACATGATACCATGCTCTTAACAGCTTATACGTATCCAAGTTGAACTGGAGTCCGCTCGATACGTAGCTGGCTTTCTCAACAGCTCGCGTCCGAAAAGCGGGTACGGGTCGTGACAATTCCCAATTCCCAAATCAACAAAACACTAATTCTAATCCCTAACCCTAACCCTAATTTTCCTTTTTTTCTTTTCTTCCTTTTCACCTATTTGATCAATATTTTCTTATCCTAAGTTTTTTCTATCTTTCACCAACTAACCAAGTCCGTCTATCCTACTAGTCCTTAAATTCGGGGACAAATTTATTTTTAAGGCAGATAGATTTGTAACTCTTCTTTCCAGATTTTTAAAATTTTATTTTTATTTTAATTATTGTGTTTAGAGGTAAATTTTGTCGAGACTTTGTGAATGGTATTTTACGATCGAAAACTAGTTTGAAATTAAATGTTTCAAAAATACTAATGTATTTTAATAAAAATAATTTTATTGTATTATTAGAATTAGAAAGGATGTTGGTTATCAATTTAGATTTCCAACATAGCGTTTCTAAAATAATTTTGAAAAAAATAATAAATATTTTGGACCAGATACAGATTTGTTCATTTATTTTTATAGAGATTTAGATTTATATGTTTTAAATTATCTTGATGACAACAAATATTATCTTGAATTATTATATTAATCCGCTAATTGGTTGGGGTTGAATTATATAATTTAAATCGTCCGATAAAATATTAAGCAATACTTTGAATCATTATTTCTATCAAATATCATATTTTAGATTGGATTAATTATGTCTAAATAATTATTTGGGATTTAAATTTATGAGAAGACTATCTATTAGAATTTAAATTATTTGATTTAGTTGGTGGATTTAATTATACATGGAACTTTGGATAAAATTTCTTTTAAAGTAGTATTCATATATATTCCTTTAAATTTATACGTTACTTTGGAAAACTTGCTAACCTATATAAACCTCTTAGTTTTTCCAAGCAATTCACAAGCAGACCAAATGAACTATCCAACCATCTACTACCAACCTCGCCTTCTCCTTACCGCTAATGCACCAGCCTAGTTTCACCGCAACCATCTTCCTCGGCCTCCCGCCATCGGTCGTCCTCTACTATCACAACCATCATCGCCCCAAGGACATAGTTCAACCAATCAGTCTCCTCATCAAGACGCCACCATTGGTCCACCAGAGCTGCGGCGAGTAGCACTATCGTGCCAGCATCAACATCACCATTCGTATCGCGATCATGTCGACACCCAGAAATCTGTCCGTGTCAATCGGGTCCGACCCCGAGTGTCCATATCCATGTCCACATCCATCCACAACAAAATAGAACAACAATTTGCATCAAAGGAAAAACCCTTGTCTCCGGCTACCTCTTCGCTGCCTGGAGAACCATCTGCCTCAACCTGGTGGCCGACATGGAAGAGTCCCTCCTCCCTATCGGGCGTGACCGTCTTCTCCGGCTCCTCCGTCGGTTTCCTGGCCACCGACACTTATGCGCGTCACGGGCGAATGCCAGTCCGTCGTCGCATCCTCATCGGCAAGTTATTGCCCCACATTGAGCCTTCGTACATATACCAATGGCCAGCGCCTCCTCGCTATTGGCCTATTGGTCATGGTCGAACCTGATTTTAATAATTGATCCAACCCTGTCTCGATATAAGGGCTACTTGGACAATTGCTGAGAACTTCTACCACTTTGTTCAAGACTGAAGCTGTTTTGCCACATGAGTTTGTATTTCTATATTCAATATAATTTTCATATTTATTATGTTTAGGAATACTTTGTACACTGAGTCGTACTGGCAAATAGGATAACCCTAAATATTTTCAAAATATCCTATGATTTTTAAAATAGCCCACTTTACAAAAAGCTTCTAACTGCTAAAACTTTTCGAAAGCCCAAAACCCAAAATTCGATTTACAAATTTCCCCAAAAATCAAACTCTGTGTACCAATAGAGTTCGGCCCGAGTTCGGTCCGAACTCGCTCCGATTTCGTTTGGTGCCGTTGGATTTTAGAATTTGGTCATCCTGCAGTTTTGGACGCAACGGCTATTTGCCGAGATTCTCAAAGAGAATTATGTCCGAATTCTGCCCATGTTCTTACATTGGAAACCTATAAATAAAGAAGAATTTCACTCATTTCAACACATCTTTTTTCTCTCCTCTCTAAGCTTAATACATCTTTCAAAGTGTTCTAAGCTCTTTCACTTTCAAATCCCAAGCCAGTTACAATTCTCTAGTCGATTTGCTAGTGCAGTACAGTCTAGAAGTTTCAGAGAGATTATAATCAGAGGCTTGATTGAAGAAAGACACTTCGCAATTGAAGTTGGTAGAGTACTTCGGATCAAAGCTCGTATTGTAGAAATTGCAAGGACTTCAGATGAAAACTTGTAATATTTTTCCATAGTGGATTTAACTGGAAGCTAGAGTTTTCCGATTGGAGTAGTCCTCACAAGAGGGAAACCAGTATACATTGCCATGTATGCGTTTGCTTTCTGATATCTGCTTTTCATTTACTTACTTGTGATATATTATATGTGATCTTGCTGCTAACATTTTTTAATTAGCTAAATTCTGCTGCCTACTCTATTCACCCCTTCTAGAGTATTGCGTTTAAAATTCATTCCTACAATTGGTGTCAGAGCGGATTATGCAGGTAAAGCAAGATAACACTGCTATTATATTCTTTATTAGTAGAACGATTACATAAATTACAGTGTCACACATGGCAACTGCGAAATTCATAAGTGAAGGCCAAGCTACAAACAGACCTCCAATGTTTGACAGTACAAATTACACATACTGAACAACACGATGAGTTTCTTGTTGAAATCTCTAAATTTTGACTTATGGTTTATTATGACTGATGGCTATAAGAAGCCTGCACGTATTCTTTTTGATGGAGAGTTGGTTGAGAAACCCCATGACAAGTGTACTAAAGCTAAAAAAAACAGACCAGTCTTGATGAACGTTCTATTAATGCTTTGTTTTGTGCCTTAGACATGACTAAATTTAACAGGATGTCTACGTGCACGACATCAAATAAAGTATGAAAACTTCTTGAAGTGACTCACGAAGGCACGATGCAAGTCAAGGAGGTAAAAATCAGCAGACTTACTAAGGAGTATGAGGCCTTCTAGATGAAGCCAAAGGAATCCGCCACTCAGATGTATACAAGATTTTTGGATATTGTAAACCGTCTTTCTTCATTAGACAAGGAATACAATAACCATGAAAAGATTTGCAAACTTCTACGACCTCTCACGAAGAACTAGATTCCAAAGGCTACGACAATCATTGAAGGGAACGACCTCACCACTATGTCCTTGAAACACTCATGGGTAAGCTACTCACTCACGAGCTGAAACTTCAAGACTTTGAAGCTGTTGCATCGAAGGAGAAGTCGATCGCTTTCGAAGCTCAACACAGAAGATCTGTCGAAGATAATTCCGACGACAGTGACTTTGACTCTGAAGATCAAGCTCTCCTAGTAAATAATTTCAAGAAGTTCATGGGATTCAATAGAAGAACGAAGGAACACAACAGCAACAACAACAACAACGAAAAAGATCCTATCTGCTACGGTTGCAAGAAGAAAGGACAAATAAAGAAGGACTGTCCAATAGCATCATCATCAACCAGAAAAAGAAACAAGCATGACAAGAGTTACCTAAAGAAATCAACATCTAGAAGGTACGCCAGTATAAGCATATGGCATGAAAGTGAAGCCAGCGACTCAGAAGATGAATAATCAGACGATGCTGCAAATGTCTACTTAATGGCATTCGATCAGGTAAATACTAACCTCCTGTTTGATAATGATGATTTCATCTTTGAGCAGTAGGTGACGGCTTTAGTGACCTCTTAGGTAATTTTAGAAAATTTTGTCGAAAATACCAAAACTCTAAGAAAGTACTCAAAGAGTACAAAGGTAAAGTAGGAAGATTTATCGACGTACTAGCTGAGGTTAGAAGTAATGATAATTCTAGTGAGGTCGGTGAGCTCTCTTCTGTTAAGTTATTATTATACGAGACCATAAGACTATCCGAAGAGAAAGACAAGACCATGTAGAAGCATGAAATTTTTTTTGCAAGTGAAGCCCTATGCGCCCAAGCCAGTGAAGCTCCATTGGCCCAGTCAGTAAAGCTCCATGAGCCCAGTCAGTGAAGCTCCATGTGCCAAGTCACTGAAGCTTCATGCGCCCAGTCAGTGAAGCTCCGTGTGCCCAGCCAGTGAAGTTTTATGCGCCCAAGACTAGCTCTCACAAAATGAGGGCGCATAGCCTGAGACATGGCTATGTGCCCAAGCTTGACTCAGTCAAAGCCATGATCAAAACGTGCACCGAAGTACACAGCCACGTCAGTCTCCACGAGCAGTCGTGCACCGAACATGAGGCCACGTCAACACCACGACCAACCCATGATCTTGCAGCCTGGATGCGCCTACATCTTATGCGCCTAAAGCAGAACTATGCGCCCACATAAAAACTAGCGTATTTCCTCATGTGGGCGCATAACATCATTCCAGCTCAAGAACGACTATAAAAGGGGGGCATCATCCCTTTTCAAAACACAAAACAGAAAGCATTTTCAAGAGCCAAATTGCAGCACTTCTTGCCAGTGAGCCGAGAGTTTAACAATTTTCTTAGGTTTTCTCCCACTTTTGTAATCGGAGTGTCAACGGAGTAAAGGAGCAACTGTCGCTCGACCTCCATCATCCCATTCCCCAGAATTCTTTTTTGTATTCGGGGATCTTCAGCGCAGGATCTCTCAGGCGTACTCGATTTGTGGTGCCTTGTGCCAATAAAAAAATGACAGCATTTTCTTCTTCTTTTTTGTGTATGTCCACAAAAATGACGACTCTGCTGAGGACTACCTTTTCCTCTTATGAGAAGGTGGTGACGCAATCCGATACCGAGAAAGTGGGGAGCACTCAGAAGATGCTGATCCTGCTAGTATCATAGCAGATCAGCAAAGCCAAACAAGTCTCGCAAGACTTGGATTCCGAAGGCTCGCTGTGCATATCCTGCTAGTATCATAGCAGATATGCAACTGGAGGAGTCTGTCACATGGGCGCATGACTCTGCCACAGAAGCTCTCCAAATAGAGAAGGCTCACACCGTTCCAGGCTCTACTAGCCTAGTGACTTCTTTCCTGCACAACCAACAACAGGGTGTTCAACACCCGAGACTTGGCAAAGGAAAATACTACGATGCCAAGAATCGGGGTGTGCGACACTCTGGCCAAACCCAACGAGCCTCATAAACGAAGGAGGAAAAACTGGGAGAAAATAACACTGCTCCACCAAGCATGCGTCCAAAGCCATGCGCCCGAGGGAGTGTTTGGTCGTATAGCCCCAACCAGAACACTTTTGTCTTCAGCAGGCTGGGCATCCAAAGATATGCACCCAAAGATATGCGCCCAGGCTCTCTGGATCTATACTATGTGCACACATCAAGGAGGCTCAAATATGCTGTTAAGGAGCATGCGCCCAAGGCCCGTCTCCAAGTCCTATGCGCCCACAGCAAAAAGACATACCCCAACGCGTATAGCACGGGGCTGTCTTCAAGGACATCACAGAACTTCGGTGTGGGGGTTGCCCATACACGTGAACTAAGTCTGGATGCGCCTACTCTCCCTACGAATCCGTAGGCAAAGCTCGGCGATGCATACAACATGGGTTGTAAGGCAAAACTCCCTTTCGCTGACTTGTGCGACATGATAAATCATAAGCGTAAAGCGTAGAAGGACATAACAATTCATAGTGCACATCCGTGCACCAGTATTATTATCAACTATTGTTGCTCCAAAGCAACGGGAGTGCCTCAGAGAAAGTTCATGTTTTGACGGCTGCACTTCTCTGACGATAAGAAGCCACTGTGTGTTTCATCCAATATGGCTTCATGGGGTCCTCCTTACGGAAGCCCCAATCAAAGACGGTGGACTACCAACCCAACTTTCTCTCTCAGTTTTGCGAGAAGAAGAAGTCTACCAACAGATTGCCAGCAGGCTGTCACATTTGAAGGACTCTATATGGGCACTCGGTCAAAGGCAAGATTCTGTATGGACGACGAAGACTCCCAAGCTGGGGGTAGTATTTCCTCAGAGTCTGAAGCGGATAACCCTCATACTGGGGGTAGCCTTCTAGAGGACGACGATCCCTCCAAATCTGATGGCGACTATCTACCTCCTCTACCTGAAAATGAAGGACTTGTCCACTCGGAGACAGACAGTATCAGCACCAGTTGTACTGTTTCCTCTGTTCATCCTCGTATGTTATCTACATACATGGCGGACGGAGAAAGACCTGAAGAAGCCAGTGATCAGACCAGCAAACGGCTAGAGGATCTTGAAACAACATTCGCTATGATCACTGATATGCTTACCAACATCATGGCGGTTCATGCTGCTGGGGCTGTTCCTCCACCTCAATAAAACGTCTCGGCCCACGCTAGTCCAGCTAATAGCAACAACCCTCCTTCACTGTAAAAGGAGTATCAGTCTGTTGCGCCTCATCCAAATCTTGTAAATGCTGGGGGTGGTCCTTCGCCAACAACGCCTGACAACCGTTCAGCAGTCGTTTTCCAACACCTACTCAATCAACAGGATGTAATTAATTCCTTGGTCGCTCGTCTCGACACCATCTCACACAAAGGCGAGCTTCAGAAGATGGGGATATCTCAAGTATATTCCTCTGAGTGGGAGAATGCTACTTGCCCTCATAACTACAAGCCGCTGACGCTGAATTCATTTGACGGGTTGACTTGTCCTCGTCAGCACATGACGTACTTTAATACGCAGACTCTTCACTTGCCCAGAGATGATCCATTCTTGTTGAAGCTGTTTATTAGCACCTTGTAGGGGGTAGCTTTCGAATGGTTCTGCAGTCTGCCTGACGGATGTATCAATTCATTCAAAGACCCGGAGAGGTTGTTCCTGAACAGGTTTTACGAGAGCGGCATGCATGTTAACATGTCCACCCTCATCGAGACCAAGCAAAGGAGGACTGAGTCTGTCATCCCCTTCATCGAATGCTTTAGGCGGCTAGCACTGAAGATGCCCTTCGGTATACCAGACTCAGAACTTATGGATACTTGTCGACATAACTTTCTTCCTACAGTAAAGTTTTGTCTAGGTATACATAAATATGATATATGGCCCACTTTCATTGGGACTGCTGATGCTGCTAAAAATGACGTTCCTAACTTTTAACTACTGAGGTTGAAAACACCTAAATTCGAAGACAAGGGCAAGCATCCTCAAACTATACCTGTTCGTGGGGATAAAGGAAAAGAAGTCCTGAAGGTCGACACATCCAAAGGAGCTTCCAATTCTCAGGACGCCTCCGACAAGCCTAAGGAGACCTTCTTCTTTGACGAAGACGATGTCATTATCATCTTTCACACATTGACGAAGGGTAATAAGCTGACATTGCCTCCACCATGACGTCCTGCAGAGGCAAGCCAACTCAACGATCCCAATTACTGTCTCTATCATCTGTACGTGCATCACTCCACCAAGGACTGCATCATCGTTAAGAAGAAGATACAACAGCTTATAGATAGCCAAGTGATTAATCTCGAAGCTGAAGATAAGGTCGTATCTTCTAACATGATCTCTCTTCAGTTTGGTGACTTTCATCCTACAGAAGTCCCAGACGGCATGGTCCCGATTCCCAAGGCAATAATGGAAGTCGTCAACCTACCACCAGCTTGCAACTCGACCTTGGTCCCACTCACGACCGAACGTGGTGAGATCGTGTGGGTCCATGCGGACCTTGTATAAGAAGTGATGCAGGGGGTAGTACCTCCTAAAGCAAAAAGGGGTAAGAAGTACAAGTAATGCTATATGGTATCCTCTCCCATCTACGAGGTTCTATCTGGCGAGACGCTATCGGGGAAGACTTATCTTCAGACATACGATCCCTCACAAGAAGAAGCAGTACCTCTTCAAGCTCCTGCTGCCCTACAAGCTCAAAAGCCGGCCCGTCTAAGCCTCCAACTACGAACAAAGACAAGTAGAAGGTGACATTGTTTGACAAGTCTCTGAAGGCGCTAGCTTTCGAAGGTATGGATCGGCCCTACAACTTTGACATACTGGCACAGCTAGCCAATACACCTGCCAGGTTGTCTCTGTTCCATCTATTACGACTCTCCAAAGAAATGCGGAAGGCTTTAAGTGAGGCATTACTACATGCCGACTCTTATCTCGCTGAATTCGAAGCCCCCGCTGAAGATCTTGTCTCCTGTTCCCACTGCCACAGTACTATGGAAGTGGTGCCCAACATCACCTTCTCAAAAGAGGACATTCTACTAAAAAATAATCGTTATGATAGACCCCTTTACTATACAGGTTATATTGGGGTGATCAAGGTGGACCGCATGCACATCGATCCAGGATCCTCCCTCAGCATTATTCCTAGAAGTTTGCTTCAAATTCTGGAAATCCCTCTGCACAAGCTATCTGCAACCAACACAACTTTCATGGCTTTCAATGCTGCTCGAAGACATCCGCTGGGCAAGATCCGTCTCAAATGCAAGATCGGTGATCTCCGAACGGAGGTTTCCTTCTATGTGATCGATGCCAATGTATCCTACAACATCTTATTGGGACGTCCATGGATACACGAGAACATGATCGTTCCTTTCACACTTCACCAGTGCTTCAAGTACGTCAACAACGATGGTATCGTGAAGACAAAATTTGTCGATGTCGATCCTTTTAAATGCATCTAAGCTTACTATAGAGATTCGGTACTTTACCAATCTTAGCCCCCCAAGGATGAAGGTAACGAAGCTAACAATGAAGCTGAAGCAAGTCCATCCTCCAATGATGGTCCCCTAATTATCCGAGTCAAAGGACATACTACTCCAAAAAGTACTCCGAAGCCTCTTACAATCTGGGTAAAAAAGAAAAACCCTGACAAGGTCACACCATTGACCATCACTCTCAGCAAGACACCCCGGGAGGAACCTACTGATGTTCGACCTCCCAATCCTGAATAATTATCCTACGTGGTGAACTCCGCCAAGACTGTGGCTCCTCTTCCAGATGATGATCCTCTCAATGAGTATATCAATGCTCATAATAATGTACCTTCAGCGAATGATGTTATCCCTGAAGAAGAACTTGAGTATTTCCTTAATAAAGGTTTATCTTTGAATTACTCCGATGTCTATCAATTTGTAAACCACTACATAGATACGATATACGCTCTAGAGAATGGCATAGGACCACACCTCTGCATGCCGGTCACAATGCCTCACCTGCAGGAAAAAGTTTACCCCGAAGATATCCTCTACTTCCTCGTTCCAGCCAGAAAGAAGGATAAAGAACTAATCATCTTCGGTCGTATAATTGGCGAAAGAAAGTTCATTCCAGACTCTACTTCTTCCAAGCACAACACAGAAGCTAACTATGACTCTAGAAAAATACAACTTTTTCGATATAGTTGGCAGGCCAAAAATATCATCCATAATATGGGAAATAACATCAAAAGCGACAAAGAACTAAATTATGGCCAAGGATGACGGTTGCCAATACGACACTTTGCTCCTTCCGGCAAACCCTTGAACTACTATCAACGAAGCGGTGTTGGTTTCGGGTATGTCACTCCTCCAACAACTCTCGAAAGATCAGATGACGAAGCAGATCGTTGTTCTCATTCTTCTGATTTCTCCCTCTGGGACTCAGACTCCAACATCGTCAACATGTTCAAAGCAATTATGTCTGTCAACATGGTTTCTGTCGACCAAATTACAGACGATGTCCAATCAATCGAACTCGAACAATAGGCTCAAAAGATAGACACTAGGTGGGAGCTGCACTTCAAACAACGGGAACCACCTACCGAAGACGAAGTCATCAAAGTCAATCTAGGAGATGAAGCATCTTTCAAACCAATCTTCATCAGCAAAAGTCTATTTGGCGATGATCGCCAATCTCTTATACAGCTTATAAGAGAATACATTGACGTCTTCGCATGGAGCAATGAAGACATGCCAGGCTTGGACCCTAAAGTTGCCATGTATCGCCTGAATATTTTATCTAAAGCTAAGCCAGTGAAGCAGCAACAACAACGATTCCGACTAGACGTCATGGAAGCCATCGAGAATGAAGTCAAGAAGCTCATTGCTAGTGGATTCATTCGCAAAGAACAACACCCAGACTGGGTTGCCAATATCGTTCCAGTCATAAAAAAGAACGGTAAAGTTTGAGTCTATATCGACTATCGTGATTTGAACTCTGCATGCCCGAAGGACGAGTTCCCTCTATCGATTACTGACGTAATGATCGACAATACTTGCGGTTTCAAGCTGATGTCCTTCATGGATGGGTTCTCAGGCTACAACCAGATCAAGATGTTCCCCGACGACGAGAAGCACACATCTTTTCGAACACCGTTGGGGGTATACTTGTTAGGGTTATATACTAAAAGCATCACTTTTTTAGTAACCTTATTTACTTAAATTTTGAATGAAAATCGTATGGGCAAATGTTTGCATATTGTATTTGTTGCAAGTGTTAATGCAAATGTCTGATATTCTATATTGTAGATAATATGGTGTGTGGTGTCACACAGAAGATCATATTATCAGTTTTCTATGGAGTATATAAATAGTTCACAACCTAGATGGACTTGGACAATCTATTGGAAATGTTATAGTATAATCTGGTATTAGTCTATCTTGACTATAGGTTTACACCAGTATACTTTGTGTATTGAACATGACCACTTGAGGTTGTTCTCTTTGTACTGACTACATAAGAGAACAAACACCTCTGTTATTATGGATGCTTGTGCTCTTAACCCGGATATAATAACGAACATGTATATGCAGTGTGCATTATATTAACTCATAAAAGAGTGAGATTTATTATGGATCAACAACCTCTATGAATTGGGTAATAACATTGTATGTATGAAGGGCTGTTGATTATAAATAGAATCCATGTCCCGATACATCGGGTTGATGATGTCCCCTTAAGGAGCTCATAAGGATTGTCATGTAAACCATGTAGGTGGAATATATTCGACATAACAAATAGAGTTGAGCGGTACTACTTAAGGATAAAAGATATCGAATCAATATAGTTGTCAGTAACTTAATTGGATCGACGGACATACGATATCTTAACATGGGGAGCCAAACGAGCATATAATAAAAGGAGCCCACAAACATAATTTGGGATTAGGGAGGTAGTGCAACAATAGCTCATTAGTGGACCGAGCTATTGTTAATGGGCCTGGATTATGTTTTCGGGCTGAACACGGGATATCCAGATCCGTTAGGAGGCCTAACCCTAATTTCTCCTCATGGTCCCTGCCGTAGCCTATATATATCCTCTATTCTCTGGCCGCCATATTACCGATCAGAAATCTGAAACTTTCTCTAAATTCATGATTCACGTAAGGAGAAAAAGAGAGGGCTGCCAAGGAGAAGAAAAGGTTGGGAGATTGTCGCCCACACGACGTCCAACTCGAGGAAGAAATACGTGCAGAAGAACTTGGGGTCGTCCGCTCGAGATTGCCAGGAATTACTTGTCTCCTTTCCGCCACAGGTATAATTCGTGAACCCTAGTTTTCACATATGAAGGGTTAGAACATATATTAGATATGTTTAACTTTCTATCGATCAATACGCACGCCAAAGAAAGGGTCCTGAGAATCTCCAGTTCCATCAATACTGCTATACGATGATGCCCTTTGGATTGAAGAATACAGAGGCGCCATACCAGCGAGCCATGAACACAATTTTTTGCTATCATTTGTGCAAAACTGTGGAGTGCTACTTAGACGATATTGCTGTCAAAAGTCGTCTCAAGGGCAACCACCTCCAAGACTTGAGAACGGTGTTTGAACTAATGCGTGCAAACCAAATCAAGATGAATCCAACCAAGTCTTTTCTGGGAGTCTTCAGTGACAAGTTTCTTAGTTTAGTCATCACTTCAAAGGGTATACATCTGGACCCAAAGAAAGTGAAGGCTATCCACGACATGCATCCTCCAAGAAACCTCAAAGAGCTACGCGGACTACAAGGAAGGCTAGCCTACATCAGACAATTCATTTCGAACCTCTCTGGAAGGTGCCAACCATTCACTCAGCTGATGAAGAAAGGCATATCTTTCGTCTGGACTGAACAATGTCAATGCGCATTCGACGACATCAAGGCGTACCTTATAAGCCCTCCAGTATTAGTAGCTCAAATAATGGGGAAGCCCTTCTTACTATATGTCTGCGCAATGGACCATTCCCTTGGCGCCCTATTAGCTCAAAAGAACGATAGCGACCATAAACAAGCAATCTATTACCTCAGCCGCACAATGGTGGGTGCCGAGCACAGATACACACCGGTAGAGAAGGAATGCCTTGTACTAGTATTTGCCATCCAGAAGACACGCCACTATATGTCTCAACAGACTATCCACATTATATCTAAAGTAAACCCTCTCAGAATACTCATGACTAAACTGTGCTCTCTCAATTCCTGTTTAGCTATATGGGTAATGCTGTTGACTCCATACGATATGATCTTCGTTCCTCAGAAGGCAGTAAAAGGCCAAGCATTAGCTGATTTCTTGGCAGCTCATCCGGTGCCAGAATCGTCCAAACTCTACGACAAAATTTGCGACGAAGTGGTGGAGTCTAACACTACAACTGAAGAAATCCCTATTTGGTGAATGTTCTTTGACGGCGCATCAAGAACAGTACCCAAAGGAAATATCGTGGCTGGAGTAGGTGTCGTGCTCATATCACCTGATCATTTGGTTATACACCATGCATATTCTCTCGTGGAACCATGTACCAACAATGTAGCTGAATATAATGCTCTATTAATCGGCCTACAACTGGTAAAGCAACTGGGAGTTGACTATCTAGAAGCTTACGGCGATTCCAAGCTAATAGTTAGTCAGGTCCGAGGGGATTATGAAGTTTGTCACGAAGGTCTCATCCCCTACCACAGAGCAACAATCGAGTTGGCGTCTACTTTTGTTGGATTCTTCATCGAGCACGTGCCTCGACTATAGAATATAGAAGCAGATGCTCTAGCCGGTCTCGCTGCTTCCTTGACCGTTTCTACCAATACACAGCAGTCGATCACAGTGTCTGGTCGAAAACTATTCTGTGTGAAAGATGTCTTGCATATTCATCACAGTTATGCAGTGGAAACAAACGTCGATGTCAAAGACTGGAGATTTCCCTTCATAGACTATGTTGTCTATAGAATCATTCCCGAGGACCCGAAGGAAGCAGTATCCATCCAAAGGCGATCCCTCAGATTTTATTACGACACAACAACCAAGTTGCTGTACCGACGCTCTTACGACGGGCAACTGTTACAATGCTTATCAGACACAGAAGCCAAACATGCACTCCGAGAGGCTCATGATGGTGTTTGTGGTGTATATCAACCAGGCCCCAAATTACAAGATCGTATCAAATGAATGGGTTATTACTGGCCCACAATGATAGCAGATGCTGTTGAATATGCAATAAAGTGTAGAGCTTATCAGTTCCACGCCGACTTCATTCATCAACCTTCGGAGTTTATACACCCGACGACAGCATCTTGGCCGTTTGAAGCCTGGGACATGGACGTCATAGGACCAATCAGCCCGCCATCCTCCAAAGGACATCGGTTCATCCTAGCTATAACCGATTACTTCACCAAATGGGTGGAAGCTATACCGCTTACCAAAGTGAAGACGTCAAATGTGATCAGTTTTATCAAACATCACGTCATCTTCTGCTTCGGCCTACCTCGCAGGATCATCCATGATAATGTTCCACAGTTCGTAAGCCATGCATTCTATCAATTCTGCGATAAGAATCGAATCCAGAACGTAGCCTCTACTGCCTACAATCTAACGGCTAATGGGCTAGCAGACGCCTTCAACAAAACCATCATAAAACTTCTCAAGAAGTTCGTGTCTTCAAACAAGCGCGATTGGAATAAAAAGCTCGATGAATGCCTATGGGCCTATCGTACAACGGTCCAGACTCCAACAGGCAGTACGCCATTCCCTCTGGTTTATGGGAGCGAAGTAGTTCTTCCCCTAGAAATCCAGATCCCTTTCCTTCGGGTAGCCCTAGCCAGCGAGCTGACTACTGAAGAAAGCTACCATCTGCGACTCCAGGAGCTCGAAGCGCTAGACGAAAAATGCTTGTTAGCTCAGCAGCGCATTGAGCTATACCACGCATTCCTTTCCAGTGCCTTCAATAAAAAAGTGAAGGAAAGGATCTTCCAAGTCGGTGATCTGGTCTTAGCAGTGAGAAGACCAATGGTCATGACGGATAAAACAAAAGGTAAATTCTAGCCTAAATGGGAAGGTCCTTTTGTCATAGAATCGATGTATTCTAACGGTACGTACCGGCTAACCAAGCCTGTCGGTAACTTGCTCATGATGCCTTTCAACAGCAAGTTCCTGAAGAAATGCTATGTGTAACCTCTTTTACATAATGTTCACATATGTTCAGTCATGTAAATATACAGTACAATGTTTATATGATTTGAAAAAACTATGTAACTATTATCCGTATTTCAAGAGTCTTGAATACGCCCGGGATAATAGGTCCTCTAAAAATATTTCCCCTGTGAATCATTTTCGTCTTTGACCCCGTCCAAACTCGGTTTGACGAAAGCAAGTCACGTCCCTATTACCTCTATATTATTTTTCGATAATTATTTCCCCAGCGAAATAATTATGTTTTGCCATGTCCATATAACCTCTAAGCAAATAATTCATCAAGGATAATCACGTACCTATTACCTCTGAGTTATCCACTCCCATCTAATGTTATATATGTTTCTACGTCCATATTACGTCTAGTCAGATATAGAATATCCTCTGCTATTACGTCCATATTACCTCTACTAGCAGCTTCATTCAACTTATTATCTATATTCGAATAATTTGAATATAAAACGGATAATAGGTCCACATAAAAATTCTCCATTGGAATATCTACCAGAAATATCCTTACTACGTCTACATTACCTTTAGCATCGATATTTCACAAAACCACATTCACTTCTGAAAAGATTCTTTATTTTTTCCTTGAACGTCTATCAAAAGATGGAAAAAGGTACAGAGCCGTGACGGCAAAAAAAATAGAGTCATAAAAAATCTACGGGATACACAGACGATTGATGCTGTCCCTCAGAGCTGCAATCTCGGCTTCAGACTTCACAGCAGCTCGGTGCTGTGCCTCTTCTTGACGAGCGGCTTCATCTTAAAAAAGGATCAGACTCTGATGCTCTCCCTCCAACTTCGCCAGCTGTTCTTCTAAACGGGCAGAAGTGGGGGCAGTCATAGCAGCATGGGATAAATAATCCTCCTGTTCAGATGTCGTCGCCCTCAGGTCGGCTTCCAGCTGGGCGATCTCGTTCTTGATCTGTATAATGTGATTGTACTTCTCAGTGATTTGTGCAGCCAGCCTGTTCTTTGAGCCAGCACGGGCCACACTTGCAGCATTGAACTGGCCATACTGGTCAGCCAGCTCGTCGATCTCCTGAGCGAGGGCGTCCTTCCTTACCTGGAAGGTAGCCTTCTCCTCCGCAAGAGCCATCATCCAAGCCTCGTCCTCTGTGCAGAACAGCGACGTCAGGCTTCGTTGTTTGGCATCCAGAAACCTGGCCACCTGACCCTCCAGGCCGTTCAGAACTTTCTTCAGAGCGTTTGCCTGCTCTTCATAGCCGGCTATGCTCTCGAGGGCCGCTACCTGACATTCGGCAATAGCCTTCACAGGGCCGAAGGCAGTATTTCGATTCAGGACTCCAGGAAGCTTCACTTTCAGTACAGAGTAGAAAGCTCTGACGACTTCCGGGGCCATCTCCACATCTTCGATGGAGGTCGTCGGAGAAGAAGCTTGGAAAGTCTCTTCCGCCCCATGAAGGGATACCTGACAAGAAGCCCAAACTTGACAAGAAAAAACCATTTCCACCAAAAACCACTCTTGATTATCATGTGTCACGTCCATATTACCTCTGATATCGATAGTCTTCCGACTCGACACCTATACCCAACCCGAGAAAAAGACATAGTGTCAAGATCACAAAACCTATCACGACCATGTTACCTATGTTGGGTTTTGTTTCAAATCTATCACCCGCGCCACCGATATATCAAAGGGTAATAGGTCCACGAAAGTATCATTCCAATCTATTTACTCGTATTTTCGGATGCTCCAAACAAAAAGAGAGAGAGAGGGGTCCTCCAGCGGGATACCCTTTACACAAATGCGGTATTTGGCTCTCTAATACAAGCACCACAAATACCACAAGCAAAGAATGGAGTGAATGTATTCTGTTTATTCAAAATCAGTTACATTCACAGGACTACATCTCGTAAACAAAACAAAGGGTTCTTCATCTCTTCATCTGGATAAGAAGTAAAAGATTACATTGATGTCCAAAAGAAAGGAAAATCCGCTACTCATCAGCAACACATAGTCTGGTCCGCTTGGCAGCACCATGCTTTCGTCGAAAAGCTGTTTTGTTGCCATCGAAGGAGGTCATATTTTACTGTTGAGAAGCAAACAAGGTTGTTGAACCTTCGAGAAGCTACATGGAGGAGCACAAATATAGCATGCTAAAATATCTACAAATGGTGATTTTCTCTCCTCTATATTACGGACGTCCTGGGCCCATTTCTCTAAGAGACCATACCTTCAAAACAACATCTCTAGTGTTGCTTTTGCCTACTTTAAGAACCGTAAAAATAGAACTTTCACGATGACACCCAACTACCATCCAACTCTTCAATGTATAAAGGTTCTTCCTACCATATAAGGAAAATCCTTCCAAAACACAAAGAGTCCTGAGCTCTCTGATGTGTATGTCAAGTGTTGTATCTTCACCATGTCCAGAATCGTCGATACCGATCCTGGAGAAATTTGCTAGCCAGATACCTACAAAACAATAAACAAAGACAGAAAATAAAGTCAGACTCAGAAATTCACAGGAAAAACTAAGTTCTGAAGGACTTCTATGCGCCCAAAAGGCTATGCGCCCAAAGGGATATGCGCCCAAAACAAGACACGTGTGCGCATAACACACGAACAATACGTGGGCGCATAACCATGCCACAGTTATATGACATATAATATGGCAACACGTGGGCACATAGCATACCACAGTGTTGGTGCATGACTTCTGTGGGCGCATAATGATGCTCACAGAAGTATGTTGCCTTAGGCTCAAGCGCCCAGGCAGAAGAAAAGTCCGAGCATCGCAAATTAATGCTCGAGACTTTGTTTTTGGAGCATGCCCTCACCCAAAATCGGGTCCTGGTCCGCCGAGGACGCTGCCGCGGGAGGAGAGCCACTCGGCGCAGCCCCCTTGCCCTTCGCGGATCCCTCGGCAACCCTGGAAGACATGGTTCTCAAAGAAAGAAGATGGAGAGTTTTTTGAAAAATTCAAAGAGAAGGGAATAATGAGTTTTCTCTCTTCTTCAAGGCATATTTATAGGCACGGGCCACTTCCTATGCGCCCACTTGCTTTATGCGCCAATTACGTTGTATGCGCCCGCAGTGGCCTATGCGCCCACGTGACGAATAAGCTTCCTGCACACTATGTGACTGTCACTTGCTGACGTGGACGATGTATGAAGGATGGACCCCTTCAAATTCTACTACGATAAATCTGTCAGTTCGGATTTCGAGAAAGATCTCAACTCGAATTTCGAAGAAGATCTCAACAGTCGTATCTCTCTGACAGGATAGTCAAATACTATGCGCCCAAGGAGAGAGCCGTGCAATACGTCCATTGCATCACGAGAAGATGATCCATGCTTCTTTCAAATTATTTCGAACTTGTTCAAGTATCGAAAACTTTGAAGGGAGTCTTGTAGAAGCATAAATTTTTTTCAGCAAATGATGTCCCATGTGCCCAAGCTAGTGAAGCTCCATGCACCCAGTAAGTGAAGCTCTATGTGCCCAGTCAGTGAATCTCTATGCGCCCAGTCAGTAAAGCTCCATTCGCTCAGTCAGTGAAGCTCCAAGCGCCCAGCCAGTAAAGTTTTATGCGCCCAAGACTAGCTCCCCCAGAAGGAGGGTGCATAGCCTGAGACATGGCTATGCGCCCAAGCCTGACTCAGTCAAAGCCATGATCAAAATGTGTACCGAAGTGCATGGCCATGTCAGTCTCCACGAGCAGTCGTGCACTGAAGCATGCGGCCACGTCAACACCACGACCAACCCACGATCTCGCAGCCTGTATGCACCTACATCCTATGCGCCCAAAGCAGTACTGTGCGCCCAAATAAAAACTAGCATATTTCCTCATGTGGGCGCATAATATCATTCCAGCTCAAGAACGACTATAAAAGGGGGGCCTCATCCCTCTTTAAAAGACAGAACGGAGAGCATTTTCAAGGGCCAAATTGCTGTACTTCTTGCCAGTGAGCTGAGAGTTAGCAATTTTCTTAGGTTTCCTCCTACTTTTGTAATCAGAGTGTCAACGGAGTAAAAGAGCTACTACCGCTCGATCTCCATCGTCCCATTCCCAGAATTCTTTTTTGTACTCGGGGATCCTTAGTATAGGATCTCTCAGGCATACTCGATTTATGGTGCCTTGCGCCAATAAAAAAAGACACCATTTTCTTCTTCTTTTTTGTATTGTCCACGGACCATTACCCAATTAGAGGAAAATCTACTCAAAGAGAAGAAGAGTCTTCAGCAAGCATTAATCAGAAATGATGCACTTACTGCTGATTATAATATGTTATATGACACTTCAAGAAAGTTGGAAATTAGGTTTGGAAAACAGCCTAAAGTTGTTGTTTCCTATCCTAATACGTGTCACTTAGCAAAACATCGAAACACTGTCAAACCCAACACTGTTAAACAAAACCAAACCAAACCTTTGTCCAAGAAGACTAATAGGCATGTATTCTATTATACTAGAAATTCAAGTCCTACCAATCATGCACAACACACTGCATCTAGAACTCAACATGCTAGATGTTATTATTGTGGCACCATTAGTCATCTCTCTCCTACATGTCTAGTTAGAAAGCTTGTTGATTTAATGATATGTGCATGGATAACAAAAACTAACATTCCAGGACCCTACAAGAAATGGGTACAAAAACTTTCATTTATAAATTCTTTTGTAGGTGGAACACCCATTACATGCTAGAAGCAAATGGATCTCCGACAGTGGTTGCTTACGGCACATGACCGGTAACTATTCATTATTCATAACACTGTCGAAGAAGAAAGAAGGGTACATTTTCTTCAGTAACAATCTTGAAGGATATATAGTAGGTATCGACAATATTGGTAAGGCTCCCTATCCTGTGATTAAAGATGTTTATATAGTCACCGAGTTAAAATAAAACCTACTCAGCATAAGCCATTTAGCTGACCATAGTTATGGTGTTAACTTTGTCAATGACAAATGTACTATAGTTGATAGCTCAACTGGTAGTATTATCTTTGAATGTATTAGGAAAGATAATATATATGTTTTCTATTTGTTAGAAGATGCTAACAAAGTAGGTAGATGCCTAATGGCCAAGAGTGATGAGAGTCAAATATAGCATATGAGACTCGATCATGCAAATATGGATACAATTTTAAGACCATCCGCAAAGAAGTTGGTACGAGACTTACCGGACATTTTTTTCAAGAAAGATATGGTATATAGCGAATGTGAAAAGAACAAAGCTACCTGATCCACTTTTAAATCCAAGAATGCTGTAAGTACTACTAGACCTCTATAATTACTATATATAGATTTATTTGGACCTAGTAGAATTGCTAGTCTAGGTGATAAATTATATGCTTTTATAATAGTAGATAATTTCTCTAGATACACGTGGGTATATTTTCTTACACGTAAGAATGATGCATTGTCAGAGTTTGTCTCATTTTACAAGAAAGTTCAAAATGAGAAAGGATTTATGATTACTCGTATTCGAAGTGATCATGGCGGCAAATTTGAGAATGCAGAGTTTAAGAAATTTTGTGACACACACGATTATATGCATGAGTTCTCTTGCCCTACGACTCTACAATAAAATAGAGTTATGGAATATAAGAACATGACTATATCCAAAATGGCTAGAGTAATGTTAATCCAATTTTGTCTACCAAAATACTTTTGGGCTGAAGATGTCAATATTGCTTGCTGTGTTCTCGGTAGTATTTTAATTTGACCTATATCGAAGAAGACTTCCTATGAGTTATGGTTTGATAGGATACCATCAGTTTCATATTTCAAAATATTTGGTTGCAAATGTTTTATTCTCAATACTAAAGGCAATTTAGAAAAGTTTGACAAGAAAGCCGATGAAGGTATATTTTTAGGTTATACGACAAAAAGCAAAAGATACTGAGTCTTCAACAAAAGAACCATGATCATCGAAGAATCAATAAATGTCACTTTTGACGAACTGGATCAACAAACAATCAACGATAATAATGAAGATATGAGTACACCAAGTACAGCAACTGTAGAACCTTTAATCACAGCACTAACTGATCCTCCAGGCAGATCATGTACAGAACCAGAAGCCGGAAGCAGCTACCCTGAGAGTTTGCTAAAAATAATAAAGTTTTTGGCTGACCATCCGAAGGACTTGGTAATAGGTAAGATTACCAGGGGTATAAGTAATCATTCCTCTAACAAAGATATAGTTTTCTGTGTTGCATTTATTTCATAGATGAACCCAAAAGAATTGAAGAAGCATGTAGCAATAATTGTTTGATAGATGCTATGCAAGAGGAATTAAACCAATTTGAATGGAATCAAGTTTGGGAACTTGTCCCCAAGCCTATTGATCATTTGGCTATTGGCACCCGCTGGGTAATCCAAAGTAAACATAATGAGAATGGTTTAGTTACTCATAACAAGGCTCGACTTGTAGCTCAAAAATATAGCCAAGAGGAAGGTATCGACTATGATGAGACCTATGTCCCAGTTGCAAGATTAGAATCAATTCGCATGTTATGTTCACTTGCATATTTTCATAATTTCAAACGATTTTAGATGGATTTTTAGAGTGCATTTTTGAATGATTTTATAAAAAAGAAGTTTATGTAGCTCAATCTCCAGGTTTTACTGATTTCAAAAATCTTGATTATGTTTTCAAGTTGAAAAAAGCCTTATACGGTTTGAAATAAGCCCCTTATGCTTGGTATGATTGTTTAAGCTATTTTCTACTTGATAACGGTTTTACAAAAGGCAAGGTTGATACTACACTGTTTATAAAATCTTTTAATGGAAATTTTCTTTTAATTCAAATTTATATAGATGATATTATATTTAGAATTACAGATGAATCTCTCTGTCAATAATTTTTAAAGTTTATGCATAACGAGTTTGAGATGAGCATGATGGAAGAATTGAAATTCTTCTTTGGATTGTAAATGAAACAAACCAACAATGGGACGTTTATTTATCAAGCCAAGCACGCAAAAGACTTATTAAAAAAGTTTGGACTAGAAACTGTCAAACAACTTGGCACTCCGATGGCGACTTCAACCAAGCTTGATATTGATGAACAAGACAAACTGGTCGACATACGTAAGTATCAAGGTATAATTAGTAGTTTACTTTACTTAACTACTAGTCATTCAGATATAATGTTTAGCGTTTGCTTGTGTGCACGTTTTCAAGCTAAATATATGGAATCACATTTGTGCGTGGTTAAGCGTATCTTCCGATACCTTAAAGGGACTTCTTCTGTCGGCTTGTGGTATCCTAAAACCACGTCCTTTGACATAACTAGTTACTCGAATGCTAATTTTGTTGGATGTAAAGTGGATAGATAAAGTACTAGTGGCACATGTCATTTCCTAAATAAGGCTCTAGTCTCTTGGTTTAGCAAGAAATAAAATTTTGTCACATTATCAACTACTAAGGCTGAATATATCGCCATAGGACATTGTTGTGCACAAATTTTATGGATAAAGAGAATCTTAGAAGACTTTGGTTTACTTTATACACTTATACCCATTTTTTGTGACAACACTAGCACTATTAATTTGACCAAGAGTCATGTATGTCACTCTCGCACTAAGCATATTGAGATTCGACATCATTTTTTAGAGATCATCAAACAAATGGAGATATAGACCTTGTTTATGTAGACACAGAGATCCAACTGGCTGATATCTTTACAAAACCATTAGCGGAAGTACGTTTTTATTTATTTACATCAAAAATTAGAAATTTTAGATGTCAATAATATTAATTAATTTTGTTTTATTGGTTATCCTTCAATATGCAAATAATGTTTTTTGATGTAAGCCTACAAAGGATCTGTCTGTCACCATGGCTACGGCTAAAGCAAAACGGTACTTAAGTGTTCCTCGGTGAACGTTTGCTAGCTGGGATAGTACTCCTACAGCTAATCTGAGATAGTCGCTGTGTAACGAAAGTTAATTCATAAAATAATATTAATTATATTAATTAAATTTTAAAATAACTAAACTTGGAATTAAATAATTGAAAAAGGGTTGATGCATAGAAAGTGGTCTACATTTATTTCTGTTGAAAAATGCCTCAACAGAACCCCAGGCGAACTGACACCGAATTTGGTCTGAGTTCTGTTAGAGGTATGTGCTTTGTGGTCAGAAACGAGTGGCCCCCTCCTATTCATCTTCTCCAAATCCTCAAATCACAGCAGCAGTCGCGCTCGAGATCTCCAAACCCTAGTTTTTTTCCAAGCCATTGCTTCCAATCCTCTTGGAGATTTCAATCCAATTTTTAGATTCGTATAAAGTTTCTCGTCCTCTACAATATACTCAAATCTTGGAAGGTATAAACTCCTCCTTCCCTCTCTTTCAAATTCATAGTTTTCAATGATTCCATAGAAACAATGCTTACAATTTCGAACCCCTTTAAGAGGAAGAAGGTTGTGGCTAGTAAAGAGGCCTCGTCTTTAGATCCCATTCAAGGTTCACTCTTTTCTCCAGTTCAATCGGCCGACGGAGTATACAATGAGTTTTACTTTAAAACTCATGACCAATCCCTATTATGTTATGCGGTTTTCTTTGTTCGTATTCACCGAAGCATCGATTAAATAGACAATATTTTCTGAGCATCATCCATACTTTAAAGCATTAGGGTTGCACGAACTTGTCACCCGCCAATATCCTATTGCAACTAATGCTATTCGTCTGTTCTATTACGATTTTACTCTGAATACTTTTACTGTTAGGAGTCGTGTCAGTGGATTTAATATTGAATTCAATGATGTCCTTTTAGCGAAAATCATTGGTATCCTTAATGAATGTGCTCCGCTAGATGATAGCAGGGAATTTGAATTTTTTACTGGTATTACTTTGAGCAGTTTCAACAACAAACTTTGTTCTCCTGACCGTGTTTGTTCTAGTAAGTTCAAAGTTGCAAACATGAACTTATTCAACTATAAATTGCATCGCATCATCTATTCCACCATCTTGCCTAAATCTACTTCAAAAGACGATATTACCACCATTGAGTTGTCTTCCTTTATCACA